>JAVJIF010002386.1:0-303407 GCA_038442645.1 Agave tequilana
ATCATAAAATTAAAAATTGATTTTTCCAAATTTAATTTAATTATTAGGCGAGAAGGGAAAAATCAATGCCAGGATGAAGCTACTACAGGAGCTCGTCCCAGGGTGCAGCAAGGTTAGTAATTAATTAATTAATTAATTAATGTCAAAAAATTTCAACACTCGGCTCGCCCGTCGAAAACAATTAGTGAGTGGCATTATCCGTAAATTGTGCTGACGTCGGGGGTGATTTTGAGCAGATATCGGGCACGGCGCTGGTGCTGGATGAAATCATCAACCACGTACGGTCGCTGCAGCGGCAGGTCGAGGTACGATTTACCATAATGCCGCTCTGCGCCACGTGCGGTGAAGGGTATAATTGTAATTTTTATTGATTTACAGTTTTTGTCGATGAGATTAGCGGCGGTTAACCCCAGGACAGACTTTGGCGGGCTCGATAATATTTTATCCAGAGAGGTTAGTAGCAGTTTACTATCAATCACGCGGATGTTAAATTAATTAATTAATTATTAGGTTGCTTTTGATGCAAGAAAAGTTTTAACGGTTGATCTTTTTTCAGATAATTAATGATGATTAGTTGATCATGGTGTTCCTCTATCATTACCAAATGATTGTTCTGTACTATTTGTCACTCTTTTAACGTTTCTGTAAGGAAAAAAAAATGCTAAATGTGAAGGGAAAAAATGCAGTGTGGGCGCTTGACGGCGGGGAATGGGAGGGCGGGGTGGCGGCGGAACAGTCGGCGGCGTGGTTTGATGGATGATCAATGGAGGGAAGCAACCATCATCATCAGCATCAGCAGATGTGGCTCGTGGATCCCAACCCACGACATCAACAGCAGCAGCAGCAGCAGACGATGTGGGATAGGGACGGCACGCAGCAGAGCCACATCTTTGTCGGCAACACCGGCACCGCCTCGATTTTCGTTCTCGACTCATCCAACCCCAACCCCAATTCAGCAGGTAAAACAGTGAAAAATCAAGCCTACATACATACATAAATCTCAATTGATCTTTACTGATCCATACTGAATGAATGATTATGTGATGATTCGGTGGTCTTCTCTATCCGTATGATCTGGTCCCCGGAGTCTGGCCATGGACCACTTCAATGGATGAGGAGGGAGGAGATCGGTCCTATCGCCTTAAATCTCCACCACAGCCAAACTTCTCAGTTCTTTTGTGTCAAGCCTTAGCTTAGGGTTGGTAATGGTCCCCTTTTGTCTGTTAGTATGGGTTGCAAAATGAATGGAGGTGAGCCCACCTGTGCCCATGCCCTGAGGATTGATTCCCTAACCTTCATTCGTGCTAGCTTTGGCTTCACTCGAGCAAGAGCCTAGAATTCTGGTTGAAGGCTTATGGGGAGCACAACCTTTGGAGAACTTTTGATAAGACCAGTGCTAGCTAGAAAGTTGTTGATGCCCATAATTTTGACTGCTCAATCATTTAGCTTTGCAGTGCAAGGTTAAATTCATCAGCAAGTTGCGTTTTTTCTAGCTGTAGTCAGTAAACAGTAACATTATGTACTTTTAGAGCAATTGCAGGTAAAAGCAGCTTGTGAAGTTAACTAAAGCTTTGAGTTGTTTGTTAGCTAGCATAGATAGATTGGGGTTTGAGATTTTTTTTTTTTTACCACAAGGTTAAAAGTAATGTAGTTAAATTAGTGAGTGTAGGTCTAATCGAGTTGCTATATTGATTTTTCAAAAACACGTAGATTGCCAACTGTGGTGTGGAATCATTAGGATCTTGGCATCAGAAAAATAGAAGTTGTTGTCCCTCATCTTTTTCGTGGAGCCCTCTCGGTCTTTATCTGGGCTCAAAGACAGCTGTCGTAAATGGAGCTTTTGGTGCGAACCAGCTCATATCAGAGACCAACAAGCAGTTAGCGAGTTGAGTCCGATCGTTGAGAGAATGCTGTCCTGGTCTTCTGCTTGTGTGGGGGTCCCATGATCCCTCGGCAGACTGCATGATGCCGGCGATGAGGGCGGTGCGCCATGGATTGTCAATTTCGCCCAAAATTGACCGAGTTCAGAGCACCACTAAGGTCAAGATTCTATGTATAACTTAATCACTGATGGTAGTCTAACAAGTTACTATGTTACAGAGCTAATTATGACCTTGAATCCTACTAACTTTGTCTGAGTTATTAAAAAAAAAGTCTTTTAAGGTTTACCTGCATGATTGACCTTGGTGGGATCCAGGATTCATAACCATACAGATCAGAGCAATAGCTGTATCCCAACCGTTCTAACTATTCTGGCTAAGTCTTTATGCATACTCAAACCCATTCCTGTATCTTACATTCCTCTTGTGTTCTATGATTGGTTAGCCTCCTCTCATGTAGAATGTTACAAAAATGAGTGAAATGTGATTCTTTTGCTATGCTTGGGTGCTAATTTGTAGATAAACTCAACTCATTGTATGAGTTTTGCTTGTTCTCTTTGGCGTGTGATGCAGTACCACTTGCTAACCAGTTGAAGACAGAGCTGTGAGGGGTAGAGACCTGGGGGGGTGATGCTTCATGGAAGCAATGCTAATTTGATGTACATAGCAGCAGCAGAAGAGGAGAGAAGATAATATTGTTGGGTAGACAGAAAGAGGAGAGAGGAGGGGAAAAACTCTCTCATGCATTCTTGAGGGTGGCTCTGTTTCTGTGTTCTTTATTTGCAGAATTTCATGTAACCCTAATTATCTCCTATATATATGCAAAGCATCATTTATATGTTGTTTCATCTCTTGTCGCCAAAGCTAACTCGATTTGTGATCTTTGGCACAACTTAATTATTAGTTTGCTATCCAGCTGACAGCACCAATGTAAGATTTGATTACTACATAGCAGTGCAAGTTTTGTAATATAATTAGCACTGCTCTAGACTTTTAAAGAAAAACGAATATTCGATAAAGAAAATTATTTGGCTGAGAGGGAGGGAGGGAGAGAATCCAATGGACGATGAGAGTTAGAGAGAGACATGGGCGTGTCTCTGAGAGAGAGAGAGAGACCGGGGAAGCATTCGGATCGGTTACCCGACAAACCAAACCGAACCGAAGCGAATCGATCGGTTCGGTGCGGTTGATAAGCTATTCGGTTCGCCTTTGGTTACCAAATTTTTGGAATTCGGTTAACCCTACCGAACCGAACTCCTGTTTTTTTCTATTTTATTTCTTTTTCTCTTGGCCCAAAGCTCAGGTCCGTCACAAATTCTTTCTCTCTCTTTTTCTTTCTTATTAATTAATTCAAACCCAGCCCAATCTAAGCCCAGCCCAATCTTTTTTCTCATTCTGCCTCTACTGAGAGTGACTATAGACAAACAAGTATCTTGAGTCTTGATTTGGATTTTTTTTTTTTCCCCTTCTTATTACTACTGAAATTTTAGCTAATAAAAGTCTGAATTCTTGCGATGACTGTCTCAAGTTGTGGATAGATCGCAGTAGCAATCGACCATACCAGTCCTCAGCGGCCTTCTGTAGCTTGACACTGAAAGCGCGACACAATAAGGTGTCATCTGCATTCAGGAACCTGTCACGGCTCGGTGGGTCTACAAGTGATCAGTGTGTGCTCCTTCTCACTTCGGTGCCCCTCAACCCGAGTCTCAGTGCAGTGCAAGAAGAAAAAAGGTTCCCACAGACGGCGCCAATGTTAGGGCCACTGCTGAAGCGAGACGGGTCGTTGTCGGATTGGGCGGAAACCCCCTTCGCTGCACGGGTTGATCCTTAGCTTTGGTGACTGTGGAATGGAGTGCAGGAGGTCCGATCTTAGCCCTCGGCCTGCAAGACAGCAAACTCCGTTAGGAGAGCTCCCGACCTAAACCCTCCGAAGTTCAAGTCAGGCCCGGCTTTGGAAAACATCAGTGTGTAATAACTAGGACTGTGAATGGTACCAGAAAACTCATAACCCAATCCGACCTTGTACTAATGGATCGAGTTCGGATCTAAAAACTAGACCCGAAATCCTTACCAGGTCAGGTTCAAGTATTACTATTTCAAATTCAAAACCCGATAACAAACCCAAAAAGAGAATAAATGTTATAAATGATATTTATCGTCATATACTTCATATATTAAAACTTAAATTCTTCTAAAATACTCTTCAAAATAATAAGACTTCTGATTTGACTCAAACTCTAATAATAAAATAAAAATAAAAATAAAAACAAAAGGCTTAAAAGAGATACAATCTACGAGATAAAATCTATGGGAACTTCATGAACTCAACCACACCAACAAAATTTTAACAGAAATATTGCAATTACTCCAAATAACAAAATTCCAACTGAAACCTGAACTCAAAGTATCTCTCACTGCTGAAGGCTGTAAAAGAGGTGCAAGCAATGTCAGTGGAGTTTTAGTCTGCCTCGTCGATGACCTTGGTTCCCAGTCCCTTGAGACCTTCTGGAGGTACCTCTGCAACAGTGACCAGCGAGTATAGCTCTTCCTTGGCATCCTCTCCTCGTTCCTCTTCGGGCAATCCTAACCCGCACTCTCCTGGGAACACTGCGGATACCGCGGCTCCAAACGTGCTTGTTGAGCTTCACATCAACGCGCACATCAGTTGTCCCCATTGCCTTCTGAGCGAACTTCCTGATCTCCTTGACCGCCTGGGAGCCATCTTCTTGAAAGTGCTGCACAAGGGAACAAAAAGAAAATGCAGATGTCAGGTTAAATTGCTATTATAGGAAGGGGTAGCAAGAGAGAGACGGGGACTGTAAAAATGGCTTTCCCACAACAAATTGGTCTCAAATACATTCTATGGGGCTGTTTGGTTAGAGGTGGAAGTGAGAAAGTGAGAGGCCCCATTCCCTCTTCCGCTATCATCCAAACACCAGAAAAGAAAAATGAGAAAATCTCTTTTTCTTTTTCTTTTTTCTTTTTACAAAAACTATTTCCCCACTTTCAGGGTGTTACAGGTCATGTAAATCTTTTGGTAATAAGTTATAGCTCAAAATAGTCAATTTTGTGCTCGTGTAAATCTCACTTGCAATCAAATTACAATCTAATTTTTTTATAATTTAATGATATTTTAATATTAATTTGCAGTCAACTTTATAGGTATTTTTTCCACTTTCACTCTCACATTACCTTTCAAACACTAGAAAAGATGTTACACTTTTTCAATTACACTTTTCCACTACCATCCAAACACTGAAAAAGAAACAAAAATTCTCATTTTTCCAAAGGGGAAAAAAAACCTACTTCCCACTTCCTCACTTTCACCTATTTCTGGGTCCAAACAGCCAGAACATCAGACATGGACCAGTCCCAAATTGTATCACTTACATCAATAACCAGAACGAAAAGAAAAAAAAAATCTTACAAAAAAAATATTACTACCACACCAACACAATGGGCTCATGACTCACTCAAGAAGTGGTTGAGTCTCACTTGAGTAGCAAAAAAACAACCCCACATCCCAAACAAGAGCTTTTAGTTATAGATTACAAAAAAAACCAGAGAAAAAATCTGACAAAAAATAAACTACTACTCCAGCCATGAATTTGGAGCTCATGGCTCAAATAGTGGCCAAGTATCAGTTGAGTGGCCAAAAACAAGCCCACATCTCGAACAAAGCCTTTTGGATAAAGGTAACAGCTTGCACAATCACCAAATCCCATTAGCAACAGCTAAATTGAACCAAAGCGCAATGGGAACTACATGCAGTGCAAGCAATTAGAATATTCAAATTAAAGGAAGAAACGACTGAAAAGTATTACAACCCTTTAGCTCAATGGTTCAATTTAGAATCAATAGTTTTCTGTTCTTAAATTTGCAATGGCCTTACTTGATTGAGTTGGAACCAGTCGGGACCACATTCTGAATTGACATTAAATTTAATTTTTAGTTTGAAGCCAATGTTAGCATGGGACTCACCAACGTAAACTATATACCCAGCATGATGCCCAAAGTGTGCATATATATTGTCGATATGACATAACCAAAAATCAAGAGGATCTTGCAAATGGCAGTCAAGGTAGCACAAGAAATACTATTATCGGTTAAAATTTAACAAGTAACTTCATGTCACAAACCTGCCTTAAATTCCATCTCAAAACTAACACTATTATAAAGTTTTACTTTCAGTGCACACTGCACGCTATCTAGAGCTAAAATGCATAATATAGATAAAACACATCCTACAGATCAATACAACTACTAAGACTACAAAGGTCCACAAGTCTATACATAGTACTGTACAGAGGAGACTGGCAAATTCCCATTTCATAAACCAAAAAAGAAAAAAACTTGTCTTCTTAAAACAGTATAATTTTCTTAGTTATTAGCCTTACCTCCCCGTGGACATTGAATTTTTAAGTGTTTTGAGTGACCTAAGGAGTTCACCACGGCAAATTTTAGACAGTAAAATATAGGGGCACAGATACGTGATCATATTTTGGGTACCATATTTATGGTATGAAATTCTTCCTTTAACACTAGTATACAGAGTATGACGTAGAAAAAAATGACACAAGTTTGTATAGCACTAGGAAAGAGGAAAAAAGCAACATTCTTTTACTGCGCCTTGCTTCTATTCTCCCTTGTGAGCCATGTGAATCGAGGGGCATGGTTCGAACACCAAGTTTCTACCAATGAAGTTTTGTTTATGACAAGTAATGAAGCCTAATGGATTGGCACGCAGCATAGTGGACTTACTACATGGGTGAAGTATGATTCATGTACCAAACAACTGTGTAATTGGCAAGTGTAACTACTAAAATAAAAATAGTTATCTGTACAAATATTATCTAAATGTAATAAAAAAAACATCATTGCACGTTAGCAATCACAGCAAAATGCATCAGTAGAAAACATTCAGGACTCATTTCATCTATAAACTACAAGCAATCACAGCAAGCACCCAGAACTATCAAGGGGTGGAATCTAACTAACAAACGCTGAATATATCAAAGTTTACATTATACACAATCAACTTACTTGACTTGCAAACACACCGGACTAAACCCATAACACATCACCCACGGGATTTATACTTACAAACACTAGTTCACAACTAAATGACGCAGAGAAAAGTAAGATGATCCATCGAAACTGCATTTTTGGCTTCTGTTGATATTTAAACAGTAGCGTCTTATATCAAACTGGGTCAGCTACTGGAATCCAATCGTGCCTATGAGAAGTGATAATCGAATGTGTGATTGAACCTATTTACCTAGGTTCCAGATCCTTAGTACATCAAACTCCAACAAATGGCCAACTAGTTTATATTTTGGGTAACATTTAAACAAACTTGTAAAACAGAATCACAGCAACAATCAGGTTCACTAATTTTTTCCTCTCAAGTTTAGTATAATAGAACAAATTAAGGTATTTAAGAAACTAACAAGTAAAACTTCTAAAAAGCCCAACAACTACAGTCTGAAACAATGTGCAATTGATATAACAGATGAACAGATTCACAAGCTAAGAGTAGATCGAACAATAAAATTTTGATTTTTTTTTTCCCCCCTCTCATTTTCCTTCCCAATGTAATTAGATCTTTGATTGAAAAAAGAAGCAAAAAATGGGAGAAAAGTAAAGGTCATCAAAAGATTTGTACCATCCATGGAGCCTCTTGTGGAGATTGATGGTGTATTCTCTCGTGACGACCTCCTCCTTCCTCCCTTTGCTACCGCCCTTTCAACCATTTTTGCCGGCCCTAAGCTCTCTCTCTCAGCGGGGCAGAATAAAACCCTAGCGCGGCGAAAGGGAATATATAGGTGCTCGAAACCGAATTACGTAAATGCCCTTGATGGGCCGGACTGAGTTTAGTTTCTTTAGTCTTGTGCATATTGGGCTTGGATATCTGGCCGGATTCTGTGTAAAACAAACGAGACAAACTTTGGGTACAGTCCCTTCCAGTCCTAAAAATTGCAAGGTGTGATTATCAATAAAACTAGTGTTTAACTTAACTATCAATGATAAAATATTTCTTAAGAATAATTATTAACTTTTTATTAGTTAGTAACATAAAATCTAATACTAAAGTGTCAGTATAGTTTATTATTTTATTTAACTATTGATACTAAAAAATTCCAAAATATCATAATGACATTAATAATTGTTTTCTTCATTATTTATTAACAACTTCACTGTGATAGAAAATATATTTAAAGGTTGCAGATGCGCGATTCTAGGCGCCCAGGACCCGGCTCGATTTCGAGAGGGAGAGTAATTGTCTTCAGCTAGCACAAAATATAGAGGAGGAGTAATTAGTTGGTTTGAAATAAGAACAAAAAAAAATAAGGATAAATTTTTTTTATTTTAGCATTGTAAATAGGAGAATTTTGTTACAGCCACTTATTTTGTTTCATAATTAAAAAAAAAAAACTCAGCTTCATAATTTTATTCACTGCAGTTGTAACCCCCTGATTCATGATGTACGAATCACAGTATCAGTAATCGATACGGCGTACAAAGTTAATTTGACCCTTCTGGCAGTCAGATTGAACCGATTCAGTTTCAGATATTATTTTCAATATTTTGAATTTTTCAGAATTTTCTGAAATTTCAGGATGATTTTAGAAAATCTCCGAAGTCGGTGGTCGACCGATACTGATAATCGGTTTTACGATTTTTAATTCACAAATGGAGTTGAAGTTTGGGAACTGATTTTACTTTTTTTCTAAAATCATATTTTCTACGTTAGGATATTTTTTGGGGATTTTTCTGAATTATTTCAAAATCTGGTCAAACCAGTGTCGCCGAGTATCGGCGATACACTCCAAGTTTTAACTTGCAAACCAGACTTTATTTCTAGAATCTGATTTATATTACTCCTCAGCGTAATATTTTCTATTTTATGTAATTTTTTAGAACTGTTTCAAAGTAGTCAAAACTTGACCTTATTAAAATAATATAAAAAAAATCATTTTTCTATTTCTTTTTCTCATCTCTTATCTTCTTCTCCACGTTTCTTTCACCACCGCCTTTTCTCTCTCTTTCTTTTTATTTTCCTTTTCTTACTCTCCCTCTTTAATTCTCACATTTTCTCTCTCTAGCTCTCTCTATACAATTCTCTCTCCCTCTGTCTGTTCTCCATCAGTCCATCTATTCCTCTCTCTTTTTGTCTGTGTACAGTCGTCGGCAAGCAGAGTGCGGACTGCCGCCGCCCAGCCGATCCTTTTTCTCTCTCCCTTTTCTTTCCTCCTCTTCTCCTCTCCTTTTTCTTTTTCTTCCTCCTCTTCATTCTCTTCCAGTTCTTCTTCTTCCCCCCCTCTCCCCCCCTCTCTCTTCCTCTCTGTGCGCGGGCTCAGACCGTCGTCGGTCACCGTGGCGCAACTGCGCGGCCATGCGCAGGGCAGCGCTGCTGCCATGTTCCCTCTCTCTCTCTCTCTCTCTCTTATAGGGCACGAACCCAATAACTCACAAACCCGACCCAGATCTTATAACACAATAACCGTTCACTTAAGTTATGGGTCTGAGTGTTGGGTCCAAACCCAACCCGTTATCTACCAAACCCGCATCCAAAAAATATAAAGGTAATTTTCTGTAAAACTCCCTGTTAATGTGTGCCATTTGCATTTTAATATATGTATTACATATTTAACCTGTTTATGTGATTTTTAGTATTCGGGTGATAACTGGAACATCTAGAGTCCGATTTGGATGATTCTTGAACCGTTGCGATCGTGAAAAAGAGAGCTACTTTTCATAGATATTTTGTGAGTGTTTTAAGTTTATAAATTATATTTATACATGTTTAATACATTAAGTGATTGCTTTAGTTTATACATCGTGGATATGAGTAATCACTATAACTTATCTATCCATGTTTTTCATATTTGTCATGATCACTAACCTCTTTCTGCAGGTATTTTTATACTTATTTAATGTTGGAACTATTGTGTATATGGAGGTTATTTCTTGTACTGAGGCTTAGCGAACGTACGTGAGGGTATCTTCACCCTGCGTATGTACGTCGCCATAGCATCCCTGTACCCGCGGGATCGGGACGTTACAGCAGCCTCATTCACGTCAGCGTAAATTGATTCCTCTCAACTACCACTTCTTTAAATATTTTTATTGCCTCTTTTACTCTTCATCATTGCCCCTAACGTTCTCTCCCCTCAATCCTCACCCCTACGCAGATCTCGTTTGCTCGTACTCCCGATGAGTTTCATTTGAGTTTTTGATTGATGTGATATTTTAGATCTGAAAAAATTGGGATCATTCAATGCCAGTGAATGGAGAGCTGCAGATATGAGGAATGCGACTCGTGATTACAATTTTATGTGAGAAATATGACGCAGTTTATTTAGAAGACTGTGATTATGGTCACGGTTTTTTTTATTAATTGAAAATTAGGACATTTTGTAAAGACTATGATCATTGTCGCAGTCCCAATATAAGCTAAAAATTTGTGTTCTGTGAGGACTGCCGTAACGCCCCGATCCCGCAGTTATCTAACTGTGATACAAGACATAATAGTGTCCAAACATATGGTGAACTAGTGGTCCGAGTGTCAGTGGTTGTGCATGTATGATGACCGTGTCCGAGTTGTCTCTGCCAGTATTTGTGGTATTATAATCACCTTCTTATCTGCATTCTAAATCAGGAAATACCTAACAATATTTTAGGTTATTCATATTACAATGCATGTCTAATCATTACCAGTTAATAATTAATAGTTACCGTATTTTATTCATAATCATGATTTGTCACAGAAAGCAATCAATTCATATCCCTAAACATGATAAATATAATTTATAAAATAAAAACACTCACAAACTTGTCGTAGGAAGGTAGTCTCGCTCCCACGATCGCAACGGATCCAGAATCGTCCAAATCGGAGTCCGGATGCTCTAGTTATCGCCCGATGACTAAATCATAAGAAAAAGATTAAAAATGTAGATAAACATATTAAATGCAAATACTGAAATGTAACAGGGGGTTTTCTGCAACTTTACCTTTATTGGGTTTCGGATGCAGGTTTGGCTCATAACGGGTCGGGTCCAGATCCACAACCCAAACCCGTAACTTAAGTTAAATGGGTAACGGGTTATTGGGTAGCGGGTAGTGGCTAAATGGGTTAATGGGTGTAACCCTTAACCCAATAATGGGTTAATGGGTTTGGGTTCTAACCCAAACCCACAAAGGAGATAAAGGAGGAGCAGCAGCAGCTTCTAGCTGCTGCTGTGCATTTGCGTGGCCGGCCGGCCAGCTCAGCTGGCCGGCGGCGGCTCCGGCCCCAAGGGAGCGTGAGAGAGAGAGTGAGAGGGGGTGTGTGAGAGAGGGGAAAAGAGAGAGTTTAACAGAGAAAGAAAAAGAGAAAGAGAGAGAGAGAGGGAGCCTGGCCGCGCGGCTGCGCGGCCATGGCGGCCGGAGGGGGCGCCACCGCGCCTGGCCCGGGGCGCCGGTCACGGCGGCGCGCCGGCTGGGCCACGGGCATGGGTCAGGCCCACGCCCGACCTGGAACAGGGAATTGGGGGGAAAGAAGGTAGTGAGAGAGAGAGAGGAGAGAGAGAAGATAGTGTTTAGAGAGAGTGTGTGTTTTGTTAAGTAGAGAGAGTTAGGGGGGAGAGAGAGAGGATTTAAAGGGGAAGAAGGCAGTGAAAATGGGTTGAGGCGGTGGGGGACTCTTCTAGAGAAAGAAAGAAGAGAAGGGAAAAGAAGGGAAAAAAAAGGAATAAAAATTAAAAAATAATATTTTAATAGTATAATATTAGGCCAAAAATTGACCAGCTCTGATCGGTGCCCAAAAATTACATAAAATAGAGAATATTACGCTAAGACGTAATATGAAAACGGTTTGTAGAAAGTCAATCCGGTTTGTAAATTAAAAATCCCGGAAGCTGTCCCGATACCAGGCGACACCGGTTTGGCCGGATTTTCGATAAATTCAGAAAAATTCTCAAAATACCCAAACGTAAATAATACGAGTGTAAGATACACGATGAAAGCAGATTCTCAAAATCCAACTCCATTGGTGAACTAAAAAACGTAAGGCCGGTTGTTGATATCGGTCGACACCGACTACGGAGATTTTCCAACATAATCCTGAAAAATTTCAGAAAATCCTAAAAAATCTAAAATATTAGAAAATGATTTTTGAAACTAAAATCGGCTCAATCGGACTACTATGGAGGTCAAATCAATTTTGTACGTCTTATCGCATACGGATACTGTGATACGTACATCAGGGAGCAGGGGGTTACATTTCTCCCTACCTTACAGAAAATTTCGTCCTCGAAATTTCAAATCAGGTGTGAGAACAAGATTTTCAGCCCCAAAGCCTAAATGTTACGGGTCCACGACACTTCCGCTGCGCACTCTGCTAGCTATAAGGAACTCGGGATGGAGAAGTAGTGCAGTGAACTAACACTAACGGGTTGGAAGCAATAAGATGCAAAGAAAACGAGAAGGAAATCGGATATTCTGGTTGACAACTGTAAGTAAAGAATCCAAAAGAGTCAAGGAATGAAGTGTCAATGACATGGTATTCTTATACTCGTTGCTGGAATCCCCAAATTCAGATACAGAGAAGTTTGAATCTGAATCTGATTGTACTGTTGGTAAGAGCCCAAGCATTGACCCAGGTGGTTACCCACACCAGGTGTGAACCTAAGCTCTGATACCACTATGTAACGCCCCGATCCCGCAGGTACGGGGACGTTATGGCGACGTACATACGCGAGGTGAAAACACACTCACGAGTACGTTAAGCCTCAGTACAGGATATCACCTCCATATTTATAAACGTTCCAGTATGAAATAAGTACAAGAATACCTGCAGAAAAAGGTGAGTGATAATAACATATAGGAAAAATATGGACAAATAAGATAACAGCAATAAAACATAAAGATACCTATGAAGGGTCTCGATGAGGAGTCTCCTATGGAAACCCAATGGACTATCTGACCAAACGATAACTCGGATCTCTAACCTGGGCACGCAAACTCAGGGTCGTCAGAAAGCGACCTAGTGAGTGGTAAAATGAAGGAGGTAGTAATATATACAATAGTAATACAAGTACGATACTAATATATAATACATGATGTTGTCTAGTGATACTATATAATAAGTATATCATAAGCAGTAGAAATATAAAATCATGTCAGTCTTTTAATACCATCACTACCTAGCCGGTTATCATCAGGTCATGTCTTTAATCGTATCCAGGTTATAGCATAAATAATGGTGTCTAGTGGTGACGTCATAGAAATGAACATGCTAGTGGAGACGTGATAGAAGTGAACATGCAAATGGGCATATGCAATATGAACAGCCAGGTGGGCATATGCAATATGAACATGCAGGTGAGCATATGCAATATAACCATCATACGGTGTCGTGCATATACAGTCATGATGTCTGTAAGGAATACAGGAAACAGACCATATGCAATGCATAGTATACATGTACATGAATCGCATGGTACCACATGGAATGTAACGAATATCAGAAAATGTAACATGATATACAGGTGACATGATAGCGAATAACATATCAGCAATTGTAACAATTACGAAGGGACAATAATATACATGAGTAGAGCATGTCATGTGATTTATATAATAATAACAATCAGTACCACCTGGTATTTTAGTCAATCTCTTCCAGTGTCCCATACCACTGGAAGTTCATACTGGAGCCCGCACTTCAGTCGAACCCATCCGGACATGGCCTACGGGTACCATTATCCAAACGAAAGAGTAACCAAATAACAAATGTTCCTGACGTCACTATTGTGTATACTGTTTTATTATGTTACTTGGAAACCCATGGTCGAGGAGTTCTTATCGGGTAGGTGTATCCCGTGCATACCCGAGATCACGACCTTAAACAAACCCCTAGCTGCTGAGACCAGGGCCCTCCGCTAAGAGGGGAGCATAAATCAAGTAACAAGAGCTCATGGAGCAATTGGTAAGTAGCGCTACCGTCCCCTGCAGTGGGAGAACAATATGGATCCAGTACATCACCCGATAAGATCTAATCAACCGTTGAGTCTCCCCCATCCCCAAGTTATCTTTATGATCTGATATGTCAAGTATACAATGTAACAAGAACAAATACAGTACATGGTACGGGTAACATGATAACTGGACCAGAGCTCTGTTGATAGCATAGAACAATATAACGAGAAACGGAAACATTATAATGGGAACAATAGATGTGGGATTCCACATATCGCATATCAACAGCTCTCATGTCCAGTATCGAGAATATCCATATCAGTAACAGGAAACAATCATATAACATGATTACGGTACCATGGAACAATAATACATGTAGTATGAACGGGAATCCATATGACAAGAATAAAGAAACCATACATGCATGTGTAACAGTGATATGCCGAGAATCCATATAACGATGATAACAACCAATAATATGACATGCGGTAGTCCGTGCATTGGTATATCTGTGTACTAATGAAAACATCTATGTGTAGCAATGTAACGCCCCGATCCCACGGATACGGAGACGTCACTGCGACGTATATACGCAGGTCAGAAAGTGCCCCCACGTATATACGCTAAGCAATAAGTACAACAAGAATCAGAGTACACGACTAAGCGTGGTATCCATACATATGCCAACTGAAAAGTACAACTACAAAGCTATCACAGGATATGATAAAGTATTACACATTACATGTGTATTACATCACAACCAAGTCCAAAAGTAAAAGGTACAATATAACCACAAAATGCACACGAGTAGGATGAAGATCCCGTGAGTCAAAAAGAGAGATCTGGCACAAAGACTGGAGCTAATCGGCCTGCTCACTAAAGAAAGCTTGATCCTCTGTGGATGGCTCCACTTCGATCCAAGCTTCAGAACCTGAATATGCAAATCCAAGGGGTCAAGACCTCATAACAAAAATCAAGTTACAGCCAAATGGCATAAGAGACATAAATAAGTAAGGGGGAACAGTAAGATAAATATCAATCAGTAGGTAATGAAAGCATAAAGAGTAAAAGTCTGAATACAATAGATCCACAGTTAATGTCTTATTATTATTACTTGTCTTACTATGATATCTAGCTATGTGACCCAGCGTCCCAGCTCACATAGATCCATATCCTAGTAAAGCAAGGTTGTTATTGGAAACCAGCGGTTGTATCGACGAACTATGTTTACAGTGGATCCCGTACATGCCCGGGATAACGGTCCAGGATTGTTCCGTTGCTTGGTGACGGAAGCCAGCGCTAGGCTAACAGGAGGGACTTATGTATGCCCTTTATCATGATAGTATTCAGGAATAGGGAGCAAGCACTCCCCTCGGTCCCCTGGTGGCCCACAGGTCAGACCGGAACATGAGTTGCACAACATTCCTAAAACCACTGTAAACACGAACACATATCGATATTCGCATGTTTTCCCCCGACCCAATATAAGTTGGTCCATTTTATACAAAAGTCAAGTGTATCATGCTTGGTTCAAGTGATGGCATGATAAGTGGCGATATCCATTTATTAACAAGTTATGGAATGGGACTACACAATAATAAGTCATGAAGTAATAAGAAGTAATGTCCATCAAGTAACATGTCATGAAGTACCAGTAACAATAATACATAGCACATGAACCAATGATAAGATCCAAATTCAGAAAAGAAATCAACAAAGACAAACAGTCAGAATTAGTCGACTAGGTGGAATGGTTAGTCGACTAATAGGGGTCTTAAGTCGACTAACAGTCTGGATTAGTCGGCTAAATCTGAGTTCCAGAGAGTTGGATTCTGGTTTCAGGAAAAGTTAGTCGACTAGGTGGAAGGGTTAGTCGACTAACAATGATTATAAGTTGACCAACAGATACTTAAGTCGACTAAGTCTGTGATACAGAGAGTTGAGTTTCTGATTCAGGAAAAGTTAGTCGACTAGGGTGGAAGGTGTAGTCGACTAACAAAGATTTCTAGTCGACTAATAGATAGTCTAAGTCGACTAAAACTGTGTTCCAGAAAAGGTTACGTTTCAAAATAGATGGGTTAGTCGACTAATACCTAGGTCAAGTCGACTAATCGTCTAGAAACAGAATACAGAACAGATTTTCTGATGGTTGTGTTTGATGGTCCAAAAACATGATTTTGAAGATGTAAATATACAGGATATGAGAACACAAGTGTGCTAGGAATTAGACAAGTCTTGGTGAGTAAAAATACTCACTAGGATTGGTTAATCGAAGCTTTACGAGTTCCGAAAAGGTTGTAGTCGACGATATCACCAACTTGATCCTTGGCGATATTGCGGACGATCCCAATCCAAAGAAGTGGTGGTTGCTTGAGATGGAGAAGATGACCTAGGTGATGTTTTGGAGTTAGGGTTTGAGTTGAGATGAAGGAGGATTTGGTGAGGGTGAAGGTTTCTCTTGGTGGAAGGAAGTAAAAAAGGAAAAGAAGTGCAAAGGAAATGTTTATATAGGATTGGGATTTGTAAAGGAGGTGTAAATAATGAAGAAGAGAGGGGGTTTTTGCAAATAGGGGAGGGGATGAGTGTCCCTCTTCTTGGCCACTTGGCCGGCCATGGGAGAGAGAGAGAGAGAGGCATTAAATGAGGGGTTGGTGGAAGTGAGTGGAGGTGAAATTTTGGGAAAAGATTGGAATTTTGGAAATGGAAAAACTTGTGGTTGTGGAGGAAGGAAGGAAATAAGGAAAAAGGAAAAGGAAAAGAAATTAAAAGGGAAGATATTTCCTCTTGGATTTAAAAATGAAAAAGACAAATTCCCGGGTTTAAGTCGAGGATGCGGAAAATGTTTCGGAAAATACCGAAATCGTCCGAAATTCAAGTATCTCGGAACGACTCGCAAAATTTACTAAAAATCAAGAATATTATTTAAGACTCATGGTGAAATTCGTTGGAGAAATAATTTATAGTTTTAAAACTAAAAATCCCGGAATCAGTTATCTACCGACTCCGTTGGAATTTTCATAAATTCATAAAATTTTCAGAAAAAGTATTTAGATAGAAAATATGATTCTAAGAAATAAAGTCTAAAGGACCTTCTAGAAATTCCTAACTGTTTGTGAATTAAAAATCCGAGAATCGATCAGCGGCACTGGTCGACACCGGTTTTGAAAATATTCATTTTAATTCGGGAAAAATCCAGAAAATCATAGAAAATCTAATATATTGGAAAATAATATTTGAAATTGAAATCGGTCAAATACAGGAAGTAAATCGAAAAATACGATCAAAAAACTGAATACGCAACTAAGTACGTATTCCGGGAACGGGGTATTACAATCCATCCACCTTACAAAAATTTCGTCCTCGAAATTTCATAGAGTGAAAGGTAACAGCAGAGAAGGATAACAGTAGAGAAGGATAGAAGGAAAGAGTTTTACCAATCAAGAAGTGAAGAGTTGAGGGTAACGCTCACGGATAACATCCTCTCGTTCCCACGTGGCCTCTCCTGGTGCATGTCTGTTCCAAGACACCAACACTAATGGTATGGCTTTGTTCTTCAATGTCTTGACACTTCTGTCCAAAATGGCCATCGGTTGCTCTTGGTATGACAAATCCGGTTGTAGTTCCAGTTCGGAGTGATCCAGGATATGACTATCATCCTTCACATACTTCCTCAGCTGTGATACGTGGAATACATTGTGAACTCCGTCCAAAGATGGCGGTAACGCCAACCTGTAAGACACATCTCCACTCGGTCCAAGATCTCGAATGGGCCGATATATCTCGGACTAAGCTTTCCATGGGTACCGAACCGGATTACTCCCTTTGTAGGTGATATCTTCAAAAACACATGATCCCCTGTCTGGAATTCCAATGGCCTTCTCAGTGTGACTGCCCAACTCTTCTGCCGACTCTGTGCTGCCCTGAGGTGATCTCTGATAATCCTGACTTTATCTGTTGTCTGAATCAGGATCTCTGGTCCCAAAAGTCTCCTCTCACCGACTTCATCCCAACAAATCGGTGACCTACACTTCCTACCATACAATGCTTCAAAAGGTGTCATCTTGATACTTGCCTGATAGCTGTTATTATAAGAAAATTCAGCCAAATGAAGATGGTCTTCCCATGATCCCTGGAATTCAATCAAGCAGGCCCGCAACATATCTTCAAGAATCTGGATAGTCCTTTCAGATTGTCCGTCTGTCTGAGGATGATATGAAGTACTGAATTTCAGACGAGTCCCTAGACTTTCTTGGAGGCTTTCCCAGAAATGAGATCTGAATCTGGTGTCTCTATCTGATACAATACTAACTGGAACTCCATGCAGACGAACTATCTCCTTCATGTACTTGTCTGCCAGAACCTCTGTTGTCTGACCTACCCTGAATGGTATGAAGTGAGCTGATTTGGTGAGGCGATCAATGATTACCCACACAGCATTATTACCTTTAGGACTGCGAGGCAATGCCGTGACAAAATCCATGGTGATGTGCTCCCACTTCCACTCAGGTATCGGTAAAGGTTGTAGAAGTCCAGCTGTCCTCTGATGCTCTATCTTTATCTGCTGACAAACCAAGCACTTGGCAACATACTGGGCTATCTCCCTCTTCATAGCATTCCACCAAAACTGCTTCTTTATGTCTTGATACATCTTGTTTCCCCTGGGTGTATGGAATAAGCTGAACTGTGTGCTTCTGCTAGAATCTTCTGTCGAACTTCTCCTTGGGGAACACAAATCCTGCTGCCAAAATATAATGCACCATCTGGATGAATACAGATATCAGTCCTCAATCCAGCCTCTACCTGGGCTCGAAATGACTGCAATCTGGGATCTTCCTTTTGAGCTTCCTTGATCTCATCTATCAATGTTGACTGAATCTGCAAGGTCATGAACTGTCCTGCCTTATCAACTCCTTGTACCAACATTAAGTCCAATTTGATGATGTCTTGAATCAACTCCTTCTGCTGAGTAAGTTGGACAAGCACTCTATTCTCTGGCTTCCTGCTCAGAGCATCCGGTACTGTATTGACCTTGCCTGGATGATATTGCAAGTCAATATCATAGTCCGCCATCAGCTCCAGCCACCGCCTCTGCCTCATGTTCAACTCCTTCTGTGAGAAAATATACTTGAGGCTCTTGTGATCCGTGTATATCAACACCTTATCTCCCAGAAGATAGTGCCTCCAGCTCTTCAAGGCAAATATAACAGCTGCTAGCTCCAAGTCATGAGTTGGGTAATTCCGCT
Organism: Agave tequilana; assembly: GCA_038442645.1. Taxonomy (NCBI): domain Eukaryota; kingdom Viridiplantae; phylum Streptophyta; class Magnoliopsida; order Asparagales; family Asparagaceae; genus Agave; species Agave tequilana. Next base: position 19,085 of record JAVJIF010002386.1, read on the forward strand.
CATGAGTCTTCAGTTGCCTGGATGCATAAGCTATGACATGATCATGTTGCATAAGTACACACCCCAGGCCTTTTCCTGATGCATCACTGAATATGACCATCCCTCCTCTACCTGAGGGAGTCCTCAAGATTGGAGCTGAAATGAGCCTCTGCTTCAATTGCTCAAAAGCTGCAGTACACTCCTCTGTCCACATGTACCTTTCTCCTTTCCGAGTGAGCTGGGTCAACGGGGCTGCAATCCTAGAGAAATCTTGGACAAAGCGTCTGTAATATCCGGCTAGTCCAAGAAAACTCTTAATCTCAGTCACCGTCCTCGGAATTGGCCAATCCTTCACCGCCTGGACTTTGCTGGGGTCAACTGAAATCCCTTCTGCTGAAACTATGTGTCCAAGGAAGGCCATACTGTCCAACCAAAAGTCATACTTGCTCCTCTTAGCATGAAGCTGCTCCTGCTGGAGAGTCTGCAATACAATCCTCAAGTGTTCTGCATGCTCCCTGTTGTTCTTTGAATAGATCAAGATGTCATCAATAAAAACAACAACGAACTGATCCAAGTAGGGCGAGAACACTCTGTTCATCAAATCTATGAAAACTGAAGGGGCATTGGTGACTCCGAAAGGCATAACTAGAAACTCATAGTGGCCATAACGGGTCCTGAATGCCGTCTTCGGAATATCCTCCTTCCTCACCCTAAGCTGATGGTAACCCGATTGTAAATCTAATTTAGAGAATACACGGGCTCCATGAAGCTGATCAAACAAATCATCAATCCTTGGTAAGGGATACTTGTTCTTGATGGTAACTTTGTTCAATTCTCTATAATCAATACAAAGCCTTTTACCACCATCCTTCTTGTTTGCCAATAATACCGGAGCTCCCCATGGTGAAGTACTTGGCCGAATCAATCCCTTAACAGAGTATTCCTGCAGCTGCTTCTTTAGAATCTCCAACTCCGTCGGTGCCATCCTGTACGGAGCCTTGGATATAGGGGCTGTTCCAGGCACAGTATCAATAGAAAACTCGATCATCCTTTCAGGTGGCAGTCCTGAGATCTCAGCAAACACTCCTGGAAATTCATCCCACACCGGTACTCCCTTCTGAACCTCCGAAGTAGTCAACCGAGTCTTTCTCTTAGTAGACTTCACTTCTCCACTAAATTGGAACTCCGGTTGAAGAGGGATCCTGAAAATAATCTTCTTCTCCCTACAGTCAATAACTGCATAATATTGACTGAGCCAGGTCATGCCTAAGATTACGTCGTACCCCTTTGGTGTCTAGTACGATCATATCTATGGCCAAGGTCTTATCACAAAGTTCTACTGGACAATCAGCACAAATTCTAGAAGATATGACTACTCCATTCCCAGTACTAATCTCCCATTTGTGGTCTAAAGATCTAACAGGTATGGAATGCAATGCCACAAAATGATCTGAGATAAAACAATGTGAAGCACCAGAATCGAAGAGGGCTAAAACAGGTTTAGAATGCACCCTGATATTACCTGTTATCACCTCCTCAGAAGTCTCAGCCTCTACTTCTGTCAAATTGAAGGCTTGACCCCTTCCACGCCCTGCAGCAGTCCTAGCTCCTCTCTGGACTGGGCGAATAGCTTGCTGTGGAGGAGGGGGAGGAACTCTCCTGATCATCGGTCCTTAATTCCTCTGTCCCGGTGGCCCTGGGAGTGCTCTCTGTCCATTCGGTCCCTGCAGTGCTGGCAAAGCTTGGCCGGCTATTCCCATTCTCCTGTGTGGACAGGCTTCGATGGAATGGTCTCGGGAACCACACACCAGGCACAACCCATTTGCCCTACGGCAATTCTGACGAATATGGCCTGGTTTCTGACAATAGCTGCAGAAGGAAAAAGGTTGGGCCGTCTGGTAAGGAGCTGGTCGGAATGGTTGCCTCATAGCCTGAACCTTCGCTGCTCTGTATGGGCCTCCTCTTCCCATAGGTGGAAATGGCCTCTTCATGGCCTGGTTCCTCATCTGGTTCTCTTGCTTCTTCTCCAGTCCACGCTCTACCTCCCGAGCTATGGTGAGAACTTCTGAATAAGTCTTCAGCTGCTGGGGCATTAGGAAAACTTGGATGTCCATCTGCAAGCCCTGCTGAAACCTACTAGCCCGCTTCTCCTCATCAGTTACCATGTACGGAGCAAAGCGGCTAAGTCTGAGAAATTCCGCGGCATACTCATTCACGGATCTATTCCCTTGCTGAAGCCTGATGAACTGCTCTTCCATGTCCTTCTGAGCAGTGGCAGGGAAGAATCTGCTATAAAAGCTCTTGGAGAATGTGTCCCAGGTGACAGGCTTCTCCAATCTGGCCTCCTCAGTCAGCCACCAAGTTCTGGCTATATCCTTCAATTGAATCTTAGCAACCTCCACCTGATTCTCCTTTGGAACTCGAGCTGCATTCAATAAGTCTGTGGTGTCTGTCAGCCATTGCTCAGCATCCAGGGGTTTCTCTTCACCCGTGAATATGGCTGGTTGCAGCCGTCTGAAGTCTGAAATATTTCCCGGCCTCTGTTCCTTTGGAGCTGCCAATTCTTGCCGGAGGAGTTCCGTCTGTTGCTGCTGGTTCTCCATCATCGTCTGAATGACCTTCAGAATGTCCACATTCTCTCCCGTGGGTCCATTCGATGCTTGTCCGGAATGGTTTCGTCCCGACCTTCTCTCCATACCGAATTGGGATAAGATAACTGGGATTGGAAAAATGGAAGGAGTTTAGGACAACAAGGAAAGGAATCAAGAAGGGATCAAGAAGGACTAGATAACTTTGTACATTGTAGTTGGCAATAGCAAATTTCATTAATTTGCTACTTGATTGTACTATAGGTGTGAGAGCCTAGGCTCTGATACCAACCTGTAACGCCCCGATCCCACGGATACGGAGACGTCACTGCGACGTATATACGCAGGTCAGAAAGTGCCCCCACGTATATACGCTAAGTAATAAGTACAACAAGAATCAGAGTACACGACTAAGCGTGGTATCCATACATATGCCAACTGAAAAGTACAACTACAAAGCTATCACAGGATATGATAAAGTATTACACATTACATGTGTATTACATCACAACCAAGTCCAAAAGTAAAAGGTACAATATAACCACAAAATGCTCACGAGTAGGATGAAGATCCCGTGAGTCAAAAAGAGAGATCTGGCACAAAGACTGGAGCTAATCGGCCTGCTCACTAAAGAAAGCTTGATCCTCTGTGGATGGTTCCACTTCGATCCAAGCTTCAGAACCTGAATATGCAAATCCAAGAGGGTCAAGACCTCATAACAAAAATCAAGCTACAGCCAAATGGCATAAGAGACATAAATAAGTAAGGGGAACAGTAAGATAAATATCAATCAGTAGGTAATGAAAGCATAAAGAGTAAAAGTCTGAATACAATAGATCCACAGTTAATGTCTTATTATTATTACTTGTCTTACTATGATATCTAGCTATGTGACCCAGCGTCCCAGCTCACATAGATCCATATCCTAGTAAAGCAAGGTTGTTATTGGAAACCAGCGGTTGTATCGACGAACTATGTTTACAGTGGATCCCGTACATGCCCGGGATAACGGTCCAGGATTGTTCCGTTGCTTGGTGACGGAAGCCAGCCGCTAGGCTAACAGGAGGGACTTATGTATGCCCTTTATCATGATAGTATTCAGGAATAGGGAGCAAGCACTCCCCTCGGTCCCCTGGTGGCCCACAGGTCAGACCGGAACATGAGTTGCACAACATTCCTAAAACCACTGTAAACACGAACACATATCGATATTCGCATGTTTTCCCCCGACCCAATATAAGTTGGTCCATTTTATACAAAAGTCAAGTGTATCATGCTTGGTTCAAGTGATGGCATGATAAGTGGCGATATCCATTTATTAACAAGTTATGGAATGGGACTACACAATAATAAGTCATGAAGTAATAAGAAGTAATGTCCATCAAGTAACATGTCATGAAGTACCAGTAACAATAATACATAGCACATGAACCAATGATAAGATCCAAATTCAGAAAAGAAATCAACAAAGACAAACAGTCAGAATTAGTCGACTAGGTGGAATGGTTAGTCGACTAATAGGGGTCTTAAGTCGACTAACAGTCTGGATTAGTCGGCTAAATCTGAGTTCCAGAGAGTTGGATTCTGGTTTCAGGAAAAGTTAGTCGACTAGGTGGAAGGGTTAGTCGACTAACAATGATTATAAGTCGACCAACAGATACTTAAGTCGACTAAGTCTGTGATACAGAGAGTTGAGTTTCTGATTCAGGAAAAGTTAGTCGACTAGGGTGGAAGGTGTAGTCGACTAACAAAGATTTCTAGTCGACTAATAGATAGTCTAAGTCGACTAAAACTGTGTTCCAGAAAAGGTTACGTTTCAAAATAGATGGGTTAGTCGACTAATACCTAGGTCAAGTCGACTAATCGTCTAGAAACAGAATACAGAACAGATTTTCTGATGGTTGTGTTTGATGGTCCAAAAACATGATTTTGAAGATGTAAATATACAGGATACGAGAACACAAGTGTGCTAGGAATTAGACAAGTCTTGGTGAGTAAAAATACTCACTAGGATTGGTTAATCGAAGCTTTACGAGTTCCGAAAAGGTTGTAGTCGACGATATCACCAACTTGATCCTTGGCGATATTGCGGACGATCCCAATCCAAAGAAGTGGTGGTTACTTGAGATGGAGAAGATGACCTAGGTGATGTTTTGGAGTTAGGGTTTGAGTTGAGATGAAGGAGGATTTGGTGAGGGTGAAGGTTTCTCTTGGTGGAAGGAAGTAAAAAAGGAAAAGAAGTGCAAAGGAAATGTTTATATAGGATTGGGATTTGTAAAGGAGGTGTAAATAATGAAGAAGAGAGGGGGTTTTTGCAAATAGGGGAGGGGATGAGTGTCCCTCTTCTTGGCCACTTGGCCGGCCATGGGGGAGAGAGAGAGAGAGAGAGGCATTAAATGAGGGGGTTGGTGGAAGTGAGTGGAGGTGAAATTTTGGGAAAAGATTGGAATTTTGGAAATGGAAAAACTTGTGGTTGTGGAGGAAGGAAGGAAATAAGGAAAAAGGAAAAGGAAAAGAAATTAAAAGGGAAGATATTTCCTCTTGGATTTAAAAATGAAAAGACAAATTCCCGGGTTAAGTCGAGGATGCGGAAAACGTTTTGGAAAATACCGAAATCGTCCGAAATTCAAGTATCTCGGAACGACTCGCAAAATTTACTAAAAATCAAGAATATTATTTTAAGACTCATGGTGAAATTCGTTTGGAGAAATAATTTATAGTTTTAAAACTAAAAATCCTGGAATCAGTTATCTACCGACTCCGTTGGAATTTTCATAAATTCATAAAATTTTCAGAAAAAGTATTTAGATAGAAAATATGATTCTAAGAAATAAAGTCTAAAGGACCTTCTAGAAATTCCTAACTGTTTGTGAATTAAAAATCCGAGAATCGATCAGCGGCACTGGTCGACACCGGTTTTGAAAATATTCATTTTAATTCAGGAAAAATCCAGAAAATCATAGAAAATCTAATATATTGGAAAATAATATTTGAAATTGAAATCGGTCAAATACAGGAAGTAAATCGAAAAATACGATAGAAAAACTGAATACGCAACTAAGTACGTATTCCGGGAACGGGGTATTACAAGCAATAATCCGTGTAAGATCTTTGTGATAGTACATATAATAACAGTGATCAGTGTATCATATAATACCATGTCCAGTGTCCGTGTAATGATGATCCCGGTGCATTCAATATCGGTGTCCTGCAGTCATATCTCGTGACAGTGTAGTGTGATCTGATACCGTGGCTCAGTATCTATGTGACGATAGTTATCTAACTGTGATACAAGACATAATAGTGTCCAAACATATGGTGAACTAGTGGTCCGAGTGTCAGTGGTTGTGCAGGTATGATGGCCGTGTCCGAGTTGTCTCTGCCAGTATTTGTTGGTATTATAATCACCTTCTTATCTGCATTCTAAATCAGGAAATACCTAACAATATTTTAGGTTATTCATATTACAATGCATATCTAATCATTATCAGTTAATAATTAATAGTTACCGTATTTTATTCATAATCATGATTTGTCACAGAAAGCAATCAATTCATATCCCTGAACATGATAAAAGATAATTTATAAAATAAAAACACTCACAAACTTGTCGTAGGAAGGTAGGTCTCGCTCCCACGGTCGCAACGGATCCAGAATCGTCCAAATCGGAGTCCGGATGCTCTAGTTATCGCCCGATGACTAAATCATAACTAAAAGGTTAAAAATGTAAATAAACATATTAAATGCAAATACTGAAATGTAACAGGGGGTTTTCTGCAACTTTACCTTTATTGGGTTTCGGATGCGGGTTTGGCTCATAACGGGTCGGGTCCAGATCCACAACCCAAACCCGTAACTAAGTTAAATGGGTAACGGGTTATTGGGTAGCGGGTAGTGGGTAAATGGGTTAATGGGTGTAACCCTTAACCCAATAAATGGGTTAATGGGTTTGGGTTCTAACCCAAACCCACAAAGGAGATAAAGGAGGAGCAGCAGCAGCTTCTAGCTGCTGCTGTGCATTTGCGTGGCCGGAGGCGGCAGCCGGCCTGCCGGCGGCGGTCCTGGCCGCCGCCGCCGGCTCCGGCCCCAAGGGAGCGTGAGAGAGAGAGAGTGAGAGGGGGTGTGTAAGAGAGGGGAAAAGAGAGAGTTTAACAGAGAAAGAAAAAGAGAGAAAGAGAGAGGGAGCCTGGCCGCGCGGCTGCGCGGCCATGGCCGCCACCGCGCCTGGCCGGGGGCGCCGGTCACGGCGGCGCGCCGGCCGGGCCACGGGCGTGGGTCAGGCCCCCGCCCGACCTGGAACAGGGAATTGGGGGGAAAGAAGGTAGTGAGAGAGAGAGAGAGGAGAGAGAGAGGATAGTGTTTAGAGAGAGAGTGTGTGTTTTGCTAAGTAGAGAGAGTTAGGGGGGAGAAAGAGAAGATTTAAAGGGAAAGAAGGCGGTGGAAATGGGTTGAGGCAGTGGGGGACTCTTCTAGAGAAAGGAAGAAGAGAAGGGAAAAGAAGGGAAAGAAAAAGGAATAAAAAATTTAAAAAAAATATTTTAATAGTATAATATTAGCCCAAAATTTGACCAACTCTGATCGGTGCCCAAAAATTACAAAAAATAGAAAATATTATGCTGAGACGTAATATGAAAACAGTTTGTAGAAAGTCAATCCAGTTTGCAAATTAAAAATCCCGGAAGCTGTCCCGATACCAGGCGACACCGGTTTGGCGGATTTTCGATAAATTCAGAAAAATTCTCAAAAATACCCGAACGTAGATAATACGAGTTTAAGATACACGATGAAAGCAGATTCTCAAAATCCAACTCCGTTGGTGAACTAAAAATCGTAAGGCTGGTTGTCGATATCGGTCGACACCGACTACGGAGATTTTCCAACATAATCCAGAAAAATTCCAGAAAATCCTAAAAAATCTAAAATATTAGAAAATGATTTTTGAAACTGAAATCGGCTCAATCGGACTACTATGGAGGTCAAATTAATTTTGTACGTCGTATCGCATACGGATACTGTGATACGTACATCAGGGAGCAGGGGGTTACAACTGCGATCATGATCACAATCCTAATAAAGACTAAAAAAAATAAGGCATTTTTTTAGGATTGCGATCATGGTTGCATACCTATAAAGACTTAGAAATATGTTTTAACAATGATGATTGCGATCATGATTGCAGTCTCAAAAAGACCAAAAAATAAGACATTTTTATAAGGACTGCGATCTTGGTCGCAATCCTCATAAAGCGGATTAGGATCACAGTTGCAGTCCTATAAAAACTCATAAATATGACATTTTTGTGAGGACTGGGATCATGGTCACAGTTCCCGTAAATAGTGCATTTTTGTAAAGACTGCTATCATGGTTGCAGTTCTCAGAAATAAGGTATTTTTATAAGGACTGCGATTATGATCGTAATTCTCAGAAATATGGTACCAATATTTTCGAAGCGGTCTGTTTTTTTGAAGCGATTACTGTGAGGCATTTGCGCCTTCATTGCTGAAAAGCTCTTCTGTGCTAGACACGCGAACGTACCTGGTTGGTTTAAAAAGGGAAGTGACTGAAGCGAATAAAATTATGAAACTGAGTTTTTTTCCCCTAAATATGATTTGACATAGGAGGATGTAACGAAATCCCCTTTTAAACAAGAGATAGTTAGCTTTTATTTTGATTAGCAACATAAAAAAGGAAACTTTTTTTTAATTACTTAAATAACCCTATTTTAAAGTTGTTCTTTAAGGTTTCATTAAAATAATGAAAAAAGTTTCTAACTGGGCAGACTTTACAGATCTTGGTACTTTTAGAATTTTTCAAATGGTCTTTTTTCTAGGAGTATAGATATAAATAGTGTCGGCCCAAAGGCCCATCACTCTAGTTTTGATGATGATCAACTCGTGTAGTTATAGTACTAATGATCTTGTGTTTAATTAGTGACAGATTCATGATCAAGATCTTAGTAGGTGCATGGCTTCAACAAAGGATTTAAAGCCATATTTTGGAGCTAGCACAGTTTGATCCAAGATCCATTGGATCGTGTTTGGACCAAGTCAAGAAGATGAGAAGACTTCAAGAAGATGAAGACTTGTGTCTAGGTATAAGATTTTTATTTTTAGATAAAATGTAAAGAATAGAATAGTTGGTGGATTGCTCAAGTATATATACACACACACTCTTGATTTAGTTTGTTTTAAAAAAGAATTTTTACTTTGGAAAAATACCGTTTGGTTTTTGGTTTTCAAGTTTATATGTTTAACCAAAACCATATTTAGAGCTTAATGTCAAAAACATAGATATTTCATCTTAATTGTATAGTGGATCATATCCATACACACTATGCTTTAATGAGTTCAAAAATATCTTTTTTTTATTGGTAAAGTTTTGGGAAAACAAGTTTTAGAAAAATACAAGTTTTCAATTGAACCAATATTTCCATATTACAAAAATAGTCCAAATCTTTTATAACATGCCTTGATTTTGTGCAAGCATGTTTGTTTATCAAAATATATTGGTAAAACTATTTTGTAGGTTTTTCAGTATTTTATGGGATTTTATTTCTATCAAAAGACCAAGTTTTAAATCCCTATTTCAGACCTGACCTGGCTTCAGCCGGTCGACCGACCCAGTCGACCGACGTGCACAGACGTGCACGCCAGTTCTGCAGGATGGCCGGCCGGCCGACCCGGCTGACCGTCCAGAGAGCTCTGCTCTCTGGAAAGGCCTCGGGCAGCCGGGCGGCCGACCGGACAGAGAGATTGCTCTCTGTATCCTGGCTCGGTCGACCGCCCGGTCGACCGATGGCTCAAACGGTCTGAAATATGACCGTTGGCCGGCCGATCGGACGGTCGACCGTTAAGCCTGTCAGACCCCAACGGCTAGTTTTTCTGAGCCTATAAATTTGGGGGTTTGGGTATTGTTTTCCCTAATTCAAGCCAGTTTTTCCTATCCTTTCAAGAGGTTTTCTCCACATACTTGAGAGCAAATATTTCCCATCAAAAGGAGAGTTTTATTAAGAGTATTTAAAGTGATTTCTTGAGTTTTTCCTCCACCATTCTCATACTAGTTTTCTCACACAATCACTTGAGCTATCCAATTCTATATCTACCTATAGGATTGTGTTGTGAGAGTTTTTATTGGTGATCAAGTGTTTAGATCACCAAGTTTTTCATCTTGTACTTTGAGGAGGCGGACGGTTGTGTTCGCATTGTTTCGGGTCCTAGTGGGGACTCGGTGTTTCGGTTTCGGGTGCGAACTCCTTGTTTGAGGTGCGGCCTCGGCGAGCCGGTGGGCTTGCGGTATGTACGGGACTAGAGAGTCCGAGGGATTGTATTTGTAGGTGTTGCGGCACCGAGGAGTGATCCATTGGGATCATGCATAGTGGAAATCCTTCGTGTGTCGAAGGCGGGGATGTAGAGCAAGTGTGCTCGAACCTCGAAACAAATCCCTTGTGTTTGCGATTGCTCACTCTCTCTATCTCTTGTTATATCTTGCATGCTTCTATTGTGTTTATCTTTACATGCTTGATATATATTGTGTGCTTATTTGATATACTTGCTTGGGATTGTTTGCTAACACTTGTATTCAACAAGAGAGCCAACGCGGCACCTCAACCTATATCAAAGGGAATCTAGAGGAGTTTGTCCAGAACCTTTCACGGGGAATTCGGCAACACTCTTGTGTTATACGTGGTGTTTAGTGTAAGAGTTTTGTTTAGGTCATAATTAGTTTTAATTCCGCATTATTTGGCATTAAGTGACCTTTAGATTAGCCATCACCTATTCACCCCCCCTCTAGGTGATTTACAAATAGTACCAGATGGAGTTTTCGATCTTGAAATGTTGCTTTTTCTGAAATCACCTAGAGGGGGTGAATAGGTGACTAATTAATCTAATGATAAATTAATGCGAAATTAAAACTATTAATGCAAACTAAAAACTATTATGCACAACACACCAAGCATAACATAAGAGTGTAGCCGAATTTCCTGTGAAGGGCTCTGGATTATCTCCTCAAGATTTCTCTAAATAAGAGTTGAGGTGCCACTATTGCTCTCTTGGTTGAATACAAGTGTGAACAAACAATCCCGAAACATATAACAATTAAGCACAAGATATATCAAGCATATAAAGAAATAAACAATGTTAGTATGCAAGATATAAACATAAGTGAGAGATAGAGAGAGCAATCGCAAATACGAGAGATTTATTTCGAGATTCGAGCACCCTTACTCTACGTCCCCGCCTTCAACACTATTAAGGATTTTCACTATAAACCGATCCCACCGGATCACTCGGTGCCGCAACACCTACAAGGAGTTCACACTAGAACTCTTGGACTCACTAGTCCTACTCTTATTCCCGCAAGAACTAACACACGCAAGCACGCAAGCTTGCCGAGGCCGCACCTCTACACCGAGCTCCCACAAAAACTCGAAACACCGCGAACGCGCAAGTCCGCCTCCTCAAATACAAAAGTAAACACTTGGTGATCTAAACACTTTGATCATTTAAAAACAATCTCACAACAACTCTCCTATAGGAATGATATGCCAATGGAAAGCTCAAGTACGCGTGAGAAAAACAAGGATTAAATTGGTGGTGAAAAACTCAAGAAACCACTTTTGAAAACTCTTGATAAACTCTCCTTTTGATTTGAAAATATTGGCTCTAAAACACGTGGATAAAATCACTGATATAGGTAGGAAAAATTAGACCAAAAACTCTCTTGAAATCTTGTAGAAAACAGTTTAATGAAAGCCCCTTTTATAAACTTTAAAAATGTGGACGTTGGAGGCCAACTCAGCAGTCTGCACTGCTACGGTCGACCGCCCGGTCGACCGTTGCCTGGCAAATGACTCAGCGATCGACCGCCTGGTCGATCGGGCTATTTCCAGCTTTGCTCTCTGGCAGTCGACCATGCGGTCGACCAGCCCAAGCTGTGCACTTCTGTGCACATCGATCGACCGGAGCGGTCGACCGACTTCTGTCCTGGTCGACCGGCAGAAAGCCAGTCCAGCACTAAATAGGGATTAAAAACTTGTCATTTTACCTTCAAAAAAATCTCATAAATTCTCTAAAAATCTACAAAAATAAGTTCAGTAATATACTTTGATATACAAACATATTTGAGTAAAAATCAAAACATGTTACAAACATTTTGAATTATTTTTATAATATGAAAGTTTTATCTTAAACAAAAATCTGTATTTTTCAAAATGATTTTTGCAAATTGAAAACTGATTTTTCCAAAACTCCTCCAAATATAAAAACAAGATATTATAAATACTTTTAAAGCTTAACGTGTATGGATATGATCCACTATACATATATGATGAAATATCTATATTTTTGACATTAAGCTCTTAAGAAAGTTTTAATAAAACTTATGTATAAAAAATCAAACCGGTATTTTTTTCAAAATGAAAACTCTATAATGAAAATACATATAAATCTTGTGTGTGAGTGTATATGATACTTGAGCAATCCACTAACTAATCTATCTTTTACATTTTATCTAAAAATAAAATCTTAGTACAAACAAACCTAAACCCAAGCCTTCTCTTGAAGGTCTTCTTCTTCTTGACTTGGTCCAAATCTTGATCTAATGAGCTAGACTCCTCTTGAGTACTTGATGTGATCTTGATGTACAAACTCTTGAATCAACACGTGCTAACTCCAAAACTTGGCTTAATTAAATCCTTTGTTGAAGCTATACACCAACTAAGATCTTGATCAAATATCTGAGACTAATTTAAACACAAGATCATTAGTACTATAACTACATGAGTTAATCATCATCAAAACTAGAGCGATAGGCTTTTGGGCCAACAATCTCCCCCTTTTTGATGATGAAAAACTCATGGAGTTATATATGCATAGATTAAAGTCAAGCTTCATAGAAGCTCCCCCTCAACTTATGCATAACAATAAACAAATAAATATTGCAATGTAGTGTATAAAACTAAACAAATAAATATGCATAAACAAGGTGAGAGAAAACATGCATAAATCAAAAATCCTTTTCCCGAAAACTTTCTCCCCTTTTTTGTATAAACTTTCAAAATCATTTTCCCCATTTTGTAAAAAACATAAAATGCATAAACTCAATATATGCAAAAACTCAAATATGCACATATAAACTCAAAATCTTTCTCCCTTTTTTGTTAATCATCAACAAAGGGGTAAAATAAAACAAATCAAGAATAAGGATATATATGCGATATACATTCATGAAGAGGAAGACGCTAAGTTAGCTTCCCTGCATACATGTATTACTGAAGAAGAGATGACAAACCCTAACTCACATAAAGCATAATATACAATGCATAAGTGGAGATGTGAAGCTCCCCCTACACACGTGTATCACATAAAGAAGAGATGTCAAGCTCCTCAATACAAGATACACTCAACATGAATTTATACATAGAAGAGATGTTAAGCTCCCCTTGCAAATAGGCAATACAAATAAAGACATTTTTAATCATCACTATAAAGACAAATTTTGAATTTTCTTAAATCAAATTTGAGATACCACTTGTAAGTAAACAAAATTTTTAAGATATCACAAGATATTTGATATCAAATGAAATTGAAATTTTGATACAAAATGAAATTGAAACATTTGTAAATTGTGATACCGAACAAAGTAAAATATTTTATATTTAGATATCAATTGAAATATATGGTAAATTTTGATACCAAAAAAAAATATTTTGATACCAATTGTAATCGAAATCCAATTGAAATTGAAACATATTGATACCAATTGAAGTGTATTGTAAATTTTGATATCAAATAAATGGTACGATATGAAGTATATTTTGATACCAAAATAAATACCAATTGAAAATAATGCATTAGCTTATTAAAATACCAATTGAGATACCAATTAAAATTAAGATACAAGACAAGCTTAGTATAAACATAATTTGTGCTTTAAACAAGTAAGACTATAGTAAATCAAGCAAATCAAATTATATATATGTACGAAAATGAAAATACCAATAAAATTGATATTATTTGAAAATTTGAAGCATACATATATAAGAAAATATATGAGCATACAAAATAAATATTAATTGTGATACCAATTGAAAACACAATGAGGATCAAGTGTATAGCTCATAAATAACCACCCTATACATGCACATGATAAAAGATTTTCAATAAGGCATATAAGGTATGGTCGCCCATCCATCCTTCCTTAAAGGGTTGGTAGGGGTTTTCAAAAATATGAGTTTAAAAATATTTTAGCATACTTTAAAAACACTAGCAATTGAAGAATAAATAACTAGTTTAGAGTAATTTTTGAAAAACTAGTTAAAGATCCTTCAAACTGGAAAACAAAAAATATATATATCATGAATCATACCAAATACATAAGTGTTTACACTCGAAATCAATAAAGCTCAAAAATTCTCATGAAGACAAAATCATGAGTAAATAAATGAAATGTGAGTGTACAAGAATCATATAAATAGCATTTTCATGAAAATAATCAATGTGGCTTAAGATAAACAAAAAATTTCTTTTTATCAAAAACATGAAAATCATAAAAAAATTATTTTCATTAAAAATAAACTTCAAGGCATATGTATGTTCTATCAAAACTAAAAATATACATACATATTCTAAACACAAATGAGTCCATAAAGTAATTTGCATGAAGGCAAGTGACTCAAGGGTACATTTATATTTATTAGTTTTGAACAAAATTACATATATATGAAGCAAAACATGCATATAAATTGGCAAAATAAGTATAAATAAATGAATCATCAAAACTAGGTTATACATGTACATGTAATGAGTATAAATGAGTAATGAAGTATAAATATATAAGAATCAAATGTTGCTCACTACTTATACAAATATAGACACAAGTTTTAATGAAATCTACATCTAAATAAGTATTCACCACAATAACCATAAACACAAAACATGAACATGCTAAAAATTATAAATGTAAAAGCATGTAAATAAAATAAGAGTTTAGAAATAGTTACCAAACTATAAGAACTATACTCCAACTCTCCAAAATATGGTGGTCTTCCCACCAAAACTTCCTTGATAGCGGTGCATCTATTTTATATGTCCATTTAGCCCATGCATCCACCACCAAGGCACCAAACCCCTCACGTCATGTGAGAGCTCGCACCTGCATCAAACACAAGAGGTGGGGATTTTGGTACCCATTTTCTTTTGGATCCACGGGGGTTAGCTTTATTTAGAACCCAAACATTTTTATTAACAAAATTAATAGAATTTACCTTATCATAACAAAATTTTGCTAAATGGCCTTTGCGGCCGCAATGTGTACACTTATAAACTCTAAAATGCACAAGAGAGTGAGTGAGATCATGATGGCCAAAATGTGCATATGTGTGCCGTGGGTGATGTGTATGTGAAGCTTGTTTCTTTTGAAACAAGGTTTCCAATCTATTATGATTGAATGCACAATTGCTCAAAGTTGAGCTCAGATAATCTATTCTATTTTTCAAAAATTTAATCTCATTTTATCAATGGTTGCATGAAAAGTATGGTGAGAATGAGAATCAACACTCTTGTTCCTTTTAGAAACATTTTCTTTTTCCTTTGAAACAATTCTTCTTTTGAAAGAGTTTTTTAATTTTAAAGCAATTTCCTTTTCTTTTTCCACCAAAACAATCTTATTTTTCAAAGAAGTATTTCCTTCACAAAGATCATTTAATTTAGAAGTCAAGAAAATATTATCCTTTTTCAACATATCATTTTCTTTTGAAATACTTGCAAATTGATTTTTAAGAGAATCATTTTCTTTTAACAAAGAATTGTTGTTCTTTTTCAATTTATTATTATCCTTTTTTAAGCAACTCATATTTTTCAAGAAGTTGTTGACAAAATGATTCAAGCTCATCATGTGACATGCCAATATCTTTTTCTAACTCGGATTCGGAGTTTACCTCAAGGGGGTTATCCCCTTGGACCATGTAGCACAAGTTGGAAGCATCACTTCCATCATTCGGGTTGCTCCCCGCACAGTATTGTTTTTGTTCGCCAAAGAAGACTATAGTGTTGTATATTACAAAAATCGAATTAAAATTAGCAACTCTAGATAAATATTCATCATTTAGGGTACTCTTTAAAGCATGGATGGCTCTTGCATTAACCTCTAGATGTTTGCCATTTAAACAATATGCATCTTTAATGGTAGCAAAATAAACATGAATCCCTAAGACTTTGAGGTACAATGACATCTTAGCCTTCTATGTTTGGATGTTAAGAATATCAAAAGAGGGAGGAGACATGAAATCCATGTGTGTGTACAAATATTGTGATTAGTTATAAATGAGGATCTTTAACTCTAGGTTGTTAGACCCAAATTAAGAGCACGAGGCTCTGATATCAATTGAAATTACCTAGAGAGGGTGAATAGGTGACTAGCTAATCTAATGATGAATTAATGCGAAATTTAAACTATTAATGCAAACTAAAAACTATTATGCACAAGACACCAAGTATAACACAAGACTGTAGCTGAATTCCTCGTAAAGGACTCTAGACTATCTCCTCAAGATTCCTCTAGATAAGAGTTGAGGTGCCTCTATGGCTCTCTTGGTTAAATACAAGTGTGAGCAAACAATCCCCAAACATATAACAATTAAGCACAAGATATATCAAGCATATAAGAAATAAACAATGTTAGCATGCAAGATATAAACACAAGTGAGAGATAGAGAGCAATCGCAAACACGAGAGATTTGTTTCGAGGTTCGAGCACCCTTGCTTTACGTCCCCGCCTTCAACACTATGAAGGATTTTCACTATAAGTCGATCCCACCGGATCACTCGGTACCGCAACACCTACAAGGAGTTCACACTAGAACTCTTGGACTCATTAGTCCCTCTCCTATTCCCACAAGAACTAACACACGCAAGCACGCAAGCTTGCCGAGGCCGCACCTCTACACCGAGCTCCCACAAGAACTCGAAACACCGCGAACCCGCAAGTCCGCCTCCTCAAATACAAAAGTGAACACTTGGTGATCTAAACACTTTGATCACCTAAAAACAATCTCACAACAACTCTCTTATAGGAATGATATGCCAATGGAAATGTAACGCCCCGATCCCAAGGCTACGGGGACGTCACTGCGACGTACATACGCAGGTCAGAAATACCCTACGTATATACGCTAAGCATCAGTACAAACAAGAATCAGAGTACGACAAAGCGTAGCGTCCTTTCATATGCCAACATAAGAAGTACAAGGTACAAGGTTATCACAGAATGTGACATATATTTACATATCGCATGCATCATATATCACAACCAAACTCAAAAGTACGATTTACAAGATAATTACAAGGATGCTCACGAGCTGAAGAAAGGTCCCGCGAGCCAAAAGGAAAGTCTGGGATGACAGCAACCGAGACTAATCGGCCTGCTCGGAAAGGAAAGCCTGGTCCTCCACAGAAGGCTCCACCTCGATCCAAGGTTCGGAACCTGAACATACAAATTCAAGGGAGTCAGGACCTCCCAACAAGTAGAGCAGGTAACAGCCGAGTGGCAACAGAAACATGAACATGAGGGTTGGTACAATATCAAGAATAATCATCCAGCAAGTAAAAGGAGCATAGCATGTTATAAACGTAAGGGCATTGTATAAGCTTAGGCTACAGCTCCATGAGACCAGTACTTCGAGGGGATAATCCAAACAAGGAAACCCTCATCTATATACCTTCATCTCATGTCACCGTAATCCAAGCGCATACAACAACCACAGTTAACGTCTCTTATTATTATTATTATTACTCGTCTTACCCTGATATCTAGCTATGTGAACTAGCGTCCCAGCACACATAGATCCATATCCGAGTAAAGCAAGGTTGTTATTGGAAACCAGCGGGGGTATCAACGAACTATGTTTACAGTGGGTCCCGTACATACCCGGGACCACGGCCCAGGGTGTTCCGTTGCTTGGTGACGGAACCTGCCGCAAGGCGATTCAGGAGGGTCTTATGTATGCCCTTATCATGATGGTACCAGGAATGAGGGAGCCAGCTCTCCCCTCGGTCCCCTGGAGGCTCACAGGTCAGACCGGAAATTTAGTTGCACAACATACCTAATACCACTGTAAACACGAACACATATTGATAGCCGCATATTTCCCCCGACCCGATGCAAGTTGTCTCATTATGATTTATTAGATGATTTATCAGATTCCGGGAATGAGCAAAAACAAGTCAGGAATGTCATGAATACAGGTATATCAGGAGTACTGGTTCGTACTATAATGTATCACATGTGTATCAGGAGTATAGTTGTACTGTCAAGCTGTCAGGTCATCATTCCCGTTATCGTGATAATTATGAAAGTCATGTGTATCATGCCTTATGTTGATAGATAGCATGATAAGAGGTGATATTCATCAAGTAACAAGCCTCGCAAATAGCAACATAATATACATGATCCAAAGATAATGTTCATAATCAAAGAAGTAATTAACCATAATAAATAGTCAAGATTAGTCGACTAGGAAAGACAAGTAGTCGACTCATGAAAGAGTTAGTCGACTATAGAAAGGGAACAAGTCGACTAAGAAAGCTGCGTTTGGGAAAGCTGCGTTTTTCAGAGGAAAGTTAGTCGACTAAGGCGTTTGGGTTAGTCGACTGGTCAAGTCTGCGTCTCGAAGAGCCGCGTTTCAAGAAGCTGCGTTAGTCGACTGGGAACAGTAGGTAGTCGACTAGGGAAATCTGCGTTTCAAGGAACCGCGTTTTCAGAAGGGAAGTTAGTCGACTAGGGGAAAACACCAAGTCGACTAATAAAGTGTGCGTTTCAAAGAGCTGCGTTTGCAGAGAAAGGCTAGTCGACTGGACGCAAGGGAGTAGTCGACTAACTATGCTGCGTTTCAGAATCAAGGGTGCGTTTCCAAAGGATTAGTCGACTGATAAATTGGTCAAGTCGACTAATGAAGTTCAGAACCGAGCAGATCCTATTATTTGAGAGCTGCGTTTCAAAGGGTTAGTCGACTTGCGTTTGGGCCAAGTCGACTAATAGAGGTTCAGAACAGAGAACAGGTCCAAATATTCGAGGGCTGTGTTTGTTACAAACATGAAATAACATCAAGTCATGGCGAGTAGAATTACTCGCCTAAGGTGCGTCCGACGCAGAGAAACGCGGTCCCAATCCAACAGGAGGGTGCCGGTTCTCACAAGTTGATGGAAAGGGTTGTGGTTGCTTTGGAGAAGATGGAGGTGCAAGTCTAGTTCATCAAGCCAAAACGGGATCTTGCAAACGTTGTTGCGGGGGACGAAACTATAGTCCGTTAGAAAGAGGTTGTCGAGGAGGTGAAGGTGGTACGCTTGGTGGAGGCTAAGGTGGTGCAGGTGGTGGTGGAAATGGTGGTGAAGCTTTTTGGTGAAAGTGGGTTCTTTGAGGTTCTCTTGGTGAAAGAGGTTGAAGAAGATGGTGTTTGTGGTTAAAAATGGAGGAGGAGATGGAGGAGAATGAAGTAGAGGGATTTGTGGTGGAGAAAATGGCTTTGGTGGGTGGTGGTGATGGCCGGCCAAGGAGCTTGGGGGGTTTGTTGGCTATTGGAGCTTGCTGGAACAAGAAGAAGAAGGAAATGAAGGAGAGAGGTGAAAGAAGTTATATATATATAGAAGGGGAAAATAATATAATAATTAGCCATCATTACTTCCTTCCAATGAGTGCTGCGTCTCAAGGCTGCGTCTAGGCAAAAAGAAGCCAAACGCGGGATTCAATGGCTGCGTCCAATAGAAAACGCAAAGGGGCTGCGTTTCAGAGAAAAGGACAAGGGCATGGTTGATTGGACTTGAGTTGTATTGGCCCATACGCATTTAATGCAGTAAGGAGAGGATCACCACATTTAATGATGGGTCCAGTTGGCAAAACTCGCGTTTGAGGAAGGAGAGAGAAAAATGGGAAAAAAAGAGAGAAGTGAAATAGTAAAATGATTTCCCGGTATCTGGGAAAAAACCGAGAAGTCTGGAAAGGTCCAAAAATTGAAATGTCTCGGAAAGCTTCCCAAAAATTCACAAAAATCATAAATATTATAAAACGATTTATGGTGAAATCGGTTTTCAGAAATTCAATCCCATTTTCAAAATAAAAAAATCCTGGAGTCCACTATGAACGGTGTCTACACGGGTAAGCTAGATTTTTGATAAAATCTGAAAATTCCCAGAAAATGCCCGAAGGAAGAAAATATAATTTTAAGAAGGAATATGAAAGCGGAATCCATAAATTTGATTCCAATTACAAATTAAAATTCCTGGAATCAACCAGTGATGCTGGCCGACACCGGTTTTGAAGATTTACAACTTAATCCCGAAAAATTCTAGAAAATCATGAAAAATCTAATATATTAAGAAATAATATTTGAAACTAAAATTAGTCAAATCTAAATACCAAACAGATCAAATCATGCAGTACTGCTATTCAAATAGTAGAAAATAAAATAAAAAGAAATATGCTCAAAAATCAAGATACGTAACTGTGTACGTATGCAGAGGATGGGGTATTACAGGAAAGCTCAAGTACGTGTGAGAAAAATAAGGATTAAATTGGTAGTGAAAAACTCAAGAAATCACTTTTGAAAACTTTTGATAAACTCTCCATTTGATTTGGAAATATTGGCTCTAAAACATGTGGATAAAACCACTGATATAGGTAGGAAAAATTAGCCCAAAAACTCTCTTGAAATCTTGTAGAAAAAGTTCAAGGGAAGCCCCTTTTATAGGCTTCAAAAATGTGGCCGTTGGAGGCCAACTCAGCAGTCTGCACTGCTGGTGATCGACCGCTCGGTCGACCGACCAACGGTAAGATTTCTGACCATTGAGCCAGCGGTCGACCGGCTGGTCGACCGTTGCCTGGCAAATGACCCAGCGGTCGACCGCTCGGTCGACCGGGCCATTTCCAGAGAGCAAAGGCTCTCTGGCGGTCGACTGGCCCAAGCTGTGGACTTCTGTGCACATCGGTCGACCGGAGCAGTCGACCAACTTCTGTCCCGGTCGACCGTCCGGTCGACCGGCAGAACGCTAGTCCAGCACTAAATAGGGATTAAAAACTTGTCATTTTACTTTCAATAAAATCCCATAAATTCTCTAAAAATCTACAAAAATAAATTCAGTTATATATTTTGATACACAAATATGTTTGAGTAAAAATCAAAACATGTTACAAACATTTTGAACTATTTTTGTAATATGAAAGTTTTAACTTAAACAAAAATCTGTATTTTTCCAAAATGATTTTTCTAAATTGAAAACCAATTTTTTCAAAACTCCTCCAAATATAAAAATAAGAAATTCTAAACACTTTTAAAGCTTAGTGTGTATGGATATGATTCACTACACATATATGATGAAATATCTATGTTTTTGACATTAAGCTCTAAATAAAGTTTTGATAAAACATATGTATAAAAAACCAAACCGATATTTTTTTCAAACAAAAACTTTATTATGAAAACACATATAAATCTTGTGTATGAGTGTATATGATACTTGAGCAATCCACCAACTAATCTATCCTTTACATTTTATCTAAAAATAAAATTTTACTACAAACAAACCTCGACACAAGTATTCTCTTGAAGGTCTCCTTCTTCTTCTTGACTTGGTCCAAACCTTGATCCAATGAGTTAAACTCCTCTTGAATACTTGATGTGGTCTTGATGCACAAGCTCTTGAATCAACACGTGCTAGTTTCAAAACTTGACTTAATTAAATTCTTTGTTGAAGCTAAACACCAATTAAGATCTTGATCAAATATCTGAAACTAATTTAAACACAAAATTATTAGTACTATAACTACACGAGTTAATCATCATCAAAACTAGAGCGATGGGTCTTTGAGTCAACATCTCCTTATGGGAATAAGCACGTTATGTTTTTTTTCTTTTTTGGGAAAATTACACGTTTTATTCCTTAGTCTTTTACATTTCATATACAGAATCCTTGCCATTGTGCTTTAACTAACTCATACTCAACGAGAAATAAAGTTTTAAGAAATTAAATAATAATTAAGTTAATTTTTATAATTTGCAGGACGACCTATCAAGTATTTTTCTCTATAGGCTGTTTAGTTAGATGTGAAAGTGAGAAAGTAAAGAGGTGAGGAAGTGGTAACAGTTCCTTTTAGAACTTAAAAATTGGTTAGTGAGTTTTCGAGTGTTTGGATGTGATTTGAAAAATGTTATGTCTTTTCTGGTGTTTGGATGGTAATGTGAAGATGAGAGTGAAAAAATTGATCACAAAGTTGACCGCAAAATAATACTCAAATACAAATTAATTATAAAATAAAAATTAGATTGTAATTAGAAGGCAAGTGAGACACACATGATCACAAAATTAATTGTTTTGAGTTACAACTTATTACAAATGAGATTTATATGACCATAAAATTAATTGTAGTACTCTGAAAGTGAGCAAGTGATTGTGTAAAAGGAAAATAAAGAAGGAAAAGAGGTTTTCTCATTTTCATTTTTTTAGTGTTTGGATAGATAGGAAAGTGAGCAATTATACTTCCCTATTTCTTTATTTTCGCCCACTTTCTTGCAACCAAACACGCCAAGTGTGCTAGGATAGTGCAAAAGCTAGATAAAAATTAGTGATAAGTAATATCCAACAAGTTTGGGGCACATCACTTTAATTAGTTAGGTACACTCTAAAAACAAAAAATATGTTTATTTATTATCTACCAATATTTAATTACTCTCTGCCCCCCAATCTCATGCCAATGTCTCTATAATCTCCATATAACTCTATGATTTCCTTTCAACCCATTTAATGATGGATCAGCCCAACATAATAGATGGTGTGAAGATTTGAACTGGGTTAAGCTTGAGAAACTGTTGCTATTATGTCTAAAATAAAATTGTATTGATCCTTTTAAACAAAAAATTGTTGAAAGAAATATAGTCAATTAACCAAATCTTAACTAGTAAGAGAAAGAAATGTGAGATTGAAGAACATTCATACAAAATTGGAACTAATACTTCTTAGACAGTTTAGATTTTGCATATTTTAAAAGGATAGCATCAGATCAAAAATTGAGAAAACTAGCCATTCATGCACCACTCAACTCTTCTCACTCAAAGCCATCTAAAAATGGCCCTCTCCTCTTTCTCAATGATTTATTATATTCTTTCAACACATAAAATATAATAATCATAAGTTATTCGTAATTATTTAATATTCATATAATATAATTATATTTCACTATTAGTTCTGTATAATATTTTAATATCATTTAACTATATATTAAGTAGATTGAACAATAAAATAGGTAAAATGCAGCCAAATAAAAGTAATCGTGTGATATGTGAATAATAATATACATGGCTCTCTTGTCAATACTATAGTGTAATGCAATTTATATAGATATAAAAGAGTTTATGTCCAAATTAAAATTTAACTTTTTTTAGACAAATTAAATAATTATTAGTATTAATAGATGAAATGTTGATAATTAAGTCCATGTTGCATTTATTTGGTTTATTTTTTTGCAGAAGAAATTGACAATGATAAAAGATAAAACATTGATACATATAAACTGTAACAACAATATCCAATGTGATAGTTTGAATTTTTTCAAGAGTATTTCATGTGCAACCTGGCTTTGTTCTCTTCCCACCACACTCTTGCTATCACCTCTCCAAGCCTCTCTTGAATGTCTAGCACTTATAATAGCGGCTAAAAATTTACTCTTATTGTTCAAATTGTTACAATTTTATCTTTAAAATTTATTATTGAAACTCAGAAAAATATATTTTAGTGAATACTATATATTTCTTATATACTCGAGATACATGATTTAAATAGTATTTATATCTAACACTAGTCAGTAAGATCTGACACACTAATAAGATAAGAGTGAGCTGTGAGAAATCATAGGTTCAAGTCCGGTTACATCTCATGTATCAAAAAGAAATATATATCTTACACTTAATCTTTTGAAAAATTTCAAGGTCGAAAACTGAAGCATTGCTTGAGAATTTATTTTTTATTTCACTAAAAAAAAGTATATGAGACAAGAGAATAAGCCCTAAATTTTTTTTCCAACCTAAAAGAGAAAAAAAAAAAACAGTATTTCTAGATTAGTAGTTGAAATTATTCATGCATTATCATATTGATAAAGAAACACAATGAATATAAATTATGCATAAAAACTAGTGATCAATGAATTAATGGAAGAAACATCATAAAACTAGTAGTGAGTTCATTGTTTTTCTTCCATCAATGAATTAATTTGAAGTTGTTCAAGTTTAAAATGTGAATATTATAAAAATTTGTATATTTATATATTCACAGTAGGAGATAATAATGATTATTAATGTTACCAGATATCTTTAAAATAGTGTTAGTGATTACAACTCTTTTTTCACAGATAAAATAAAACTGCAAATATACGAAAAGAATCTGTATTAAGAAACACACAAACTGCAAGAGTCCTTTATAGAATATTATTTATCAAATTAATATAAATTTTTATATATATCAAGTTATTGATAATTGTAGGATCAGTTTAAATTTAATGACTTATTGACCCCTATATATTCTTACCTTTGTCACACATAATATCAAAGTACAATGTGATATTTTGTATTTGTCTTGTCGTATTCTTTTATTACATCTATACCATACAAATCATCCACTAAATTCACTCCTACCTTATTCATTGCAATAAGATCATATGCATTAGATTTTAGAGTTTAAAAAAAAATGCAAAAGTATCTATATATTTTCTTTTTTCTTGTATCACTTATTATAACATTCTAGCTTGATAATTGTTTGATTATAGAATTGTAGAGTATATAACAATAATTTATATAAAAATTAATTTATCTCGTCATCAAATTGTGAGGGTGCTACTAGCTAGTTCTCTCACTAAATAGTGTAGAGGTCCATGAATTTTTCATAATTTACACCACCACCATCTTTGAGCTCTAGAAGTATTAAAGTGTTCTTCATTGAATAATATATAATTAGATATTATAAGATACTCGTAGGCTCAATGCATTGATATTTATAAGAAATACTTCAAATTTAACTTATTGATAGAAAGTGATTAATGAGGATAAAAAGAAATGGGAAAGTATAATTGCTCACTTTCTATCTATCTAAACACCAAAAAAGAAAAATAAGAAAATTCATTTTCCTTTTCTCTTTTCTTTTATATAACCATTTCCTCACTTTTAGAGTGCTACTGTTAATTTTGTGGTCATATAAATCTCATTTGTAATAAGTTGTAGCATAAAACAATTAATTTTTTGATCATGTAAATCTCACTTGCATTCTAATTACAGTCCATTTTTTATTTTTTAATTAATTTTTTATTTTAATATTATTTTGCGGTCAACTTTGTGGTCAACTTTTCCATTTCCACTTCCGCATTACCATCCAAATAGCGGAAAAGACATAACATTTTCTAAACACACTTTCTAACAACATCCAAACACCGAAAAACTTACTAATTCTCAAGTTCTAAAGGAAACTATTATCGCTTCCTCACTTTCACCCTTAACCAAACACGCCTAAGGTTAAATTGTGATATATTATTATATAAAAGAATAATTTCTTGTCACGTGACATAGAATTTACAAACTTAATAACTCAATTTGTATAGTTTCTGAAAGTCCAAAGATACACGAGAAAGATCTTCTTCAAAAGAAAATTGTGCTTCAAGCACAATCATAGATTACAAATAAATAATTCATGAGTTTTAATGGGTGCTTGACATCAAAAATATATAACGAAAATTAACTTAAGATTGATTGGTTCATGTACATACACCTCTCTAGTTCTTTTAATTTTGTTTACATATAGTATTCTTCTCTTTCTTTCTTCCCTAAAGTTTTCATGATTTCTGTATGTGAATGTATCTCTGGCATTTATATGCAAGGATTTTTGATGCTTTGACATCATTTTGATTGTTTCATAGCTTGCGCATCAACAATATGAATGCTTTCGTGGGGATCTCTTGTTGATTAAGCTAATCATTAACAATTCTTTAATACTATGAAACTATTTGAACTCGTTTATTAATAATCTATAAATCAAAAAAATATTGTACTGTCTTGTGCTTCTTTATTTCTTTATTTTAAAAATCATAGAAATGTCAATACAAATGCTAGCTTGGTAGTCTACCTATATTTGTTTTTTTTTTTTAATTTAAGATATCAAAAATATTTCAAGTTTTTATTATTTCATATCTTGGTTTGTTTTTTTATAGGGGTCGTTCAAATAAATTTTGAGTTCACAAAGGTTCATCTATATTTTTGACAAAAATAAATTATTTCATTAGGCAATCAGAGGCACACATTTGTTTCAATCATAAGGTTTATATTTTTTAGTAGATTGAAACTTTCATGATATGTTTAGTAGATATGCACACGCAAAGGAACACCATACCTGAAACGAATCTTCTTCAAAAGATTGTATTCATTAGCGAGATTCGACAAAGTTACGAGAACTCCAGTCTCCGATTTTGCAACTCACTCTTCATCTCTTCTTTCACTATACACAACAACACGTGCTTCCTTAATATCTCATGACTTCTCTCGATGCCTCTGCACAACTGTCAGTGGCACACCTTTAACCTACACTTACAACTAAAAAAAGTGAATCTAGACGTGTAAGAAAAAAAGATAAATCATTTCTATGTAAGATTACCTTACTTTCTTGATTAATTTCTTCAGAAGCTCTTTCGTATCCGTACAACCAACGCAAGCAAGCATGTACAAAACAATGCTAAATCCTTAGAAAGAGAAGAAATTGAGAATATGCTCTCAAGATGAATATTTTGAAAGTTTTACAAATTGTGCCTAAGTTGCTTGTACTAATATAGTAATATACTTAAATCAAGAGGTATTCAAATTTTTTTTAATTTTTATTTCTCCCCCTTTAGTCTTTACTCCCTCCAATTATGCCCACCCAAAACTACCAATACAGTGCTTTAAGAGTCTGATTCATCATCCATCTCTGATTTCAATCACAAATCCAAACAAAGAAAGAGATGGAAAAGGAAAAAATAAAAAAAAAGAAGAAAATCTAATGAAGCATTCATTCATACTTTCTTTCATGTGCCAATTCCCAAATCCTTGATAAAAGCCCAAAAGTCGGTTAACCTCACCTCCCCACAGAAAAGTGTGTTTGGTGTTGTTTTTTTTTTTTTTTAAATTATAAATGAGGGTAAGCTTACTGGAGAGTGAGCAGATCTTACGTGCAGTGTAGTAATACTAGAGTGAACGTGGGGTCATAAAATGAAACCCAGCACAGAGAGAGAGAGAGAGAGACTCCTCACTGCCCGCAACCCCCGGCCCACGTTAATCAGCCGCAATCCTTAAATACATCCAAAAATCTCCTATGAGATCCAAGGGTTATGTTTAGTCCACGTCGGCGGATCAGGATAAGGACAGTTTTGTGAGGGTTACCCGCCTGCTGGCTCACTGGAATCGTTCGCTGTCGTGGCTTTAAATAGGGGTGGAATCGTCACCAAGCTCAAAATCTCTCTCTCTCTCTCTCTCTCTCTGCCTTTTTATCTCCACCCAAATTTGGAGCCCGAAATTCCACGGTTCCGAGGCGAGCTCTGGACGCTAGGGTTAGGGTTTCGAATTTCCTTGAAAAATTTTCGTTTAATTTCGGGGTCAAATCCGGTGATTGATTCGGTTACCGTTCTTTTCTTCGTGATTCGTGCAGGGATCGTCATAGCCGCCGGCAGTTTGGGGGAGATCCGTGCGCCAGCGAAGGGCGTCTTAATTCGGTGCGTAGAGGGCTCGAATTTGGGCCTGAATTCGGTTTTGGCTTTCTCTGGTTAGGGTTTCGTTTTGTTTGATCGGTCAGTTCATCTGTTTATTCTTCAATTTAGTCTATGTTGGCATCGTGTGAGGGACAACCCGTCTTGACCTTGGGTTTGTTGATTGTTGCGTTTTTGGGTGTGTTTTGTGATGAAGTTGGAAGTTCTTGGGCATCGGATTGATTTTCAATTTGATATGTATTAGTTTCTACTGTTGACAGCTTAATGTTAATTGATAGTTATAATTGGTGAAAAAAGCTGTGGTTTTTATTTGGACAAGTTAAAAAGTCTGCCTTTTGAAGAGTTGGTTTGATACTTCCCGATATGATTAGAGTTGGACCATGTCGTTTCTGTTTTCCAGTGAAATGGGCTTTTGAGGATATTCAGTAGATGGCTATAAATAGGGAAGCTTTGGGACATTGCTAAAGCATATTGCCTTTTTAGATAGTGGGCATCACTTTCTTGTATTTGTAGTGGTGCGCTAACCTTTCCGCTTTCATTGTTTATTGATATAATTGCTCTCTTTCAGTTTGCATCTTGTTGTTATTCTATAATTTATGTTGAGATAGATTTCTTGTGGTTAAAATTTGAGGACTTTTGATAAGATTTCGTATTGAGTTGGATCTTTATATAGTTCTTTGTCTTTTAGGTTGTTCAAAGTTAGTCTTTATCTTATCAATCTTCCCTTTGAGGCAGTTAATCACAATAGTTTCTAATGATGTTTGTTCGCCTGTGGCTCCTGCTCTCAAATGGATGTGGGTGTTTGTTTCTTTAGATGTTTAGTAGGCGCAGTGGAATAGTTAAGGTATTTCATTTAGCCTTGGTGTGAATTGTAAACTTTTTGCCAATTTGATGGGGTTTTGATCACCATCAATCTTATGTATTGGTGGGTTAACACTTCTTTTCTCTTTTCAGCTTACTGTCTTCCAGGATTATGGTCTCTATTCAATTACTGAATTTATCTTGCCATATGTATTTTTGTTTTTTTTGTTTTTGTTTTTGTTTTTGTTTTTTTTGTTTGGGGGGGGGGGGGGGGTGGTTCTGTTTAAAGACTAGTTAAGTCACTCTGGATTGCTCGCCTGTTATAGAAAATTCTCTTTTTTGCACCATGCTCTTTACTGCGGGTAGATATATATTTCTTTGGATCTCCTTCCGCAAAAATGTAGAGAGTTAATTCAGGGTATATGTTAATAAGATTTTGTCATTATAACATTCCCCTGACTAATTTTCTCGTCTTTTGGTCATAACAATCTTCCTTCTATTGCTATTTTTTTTGTTGGAGTAGGGGTTCTGCTGATATTTTTGCTTTTGCTTTTTCTACCTATGAATTTTTTTTTGTGAAGTTTTGAGATACCTAGCCTGTAGATTCATGATGCGAACGCTGTTTGCTTATTTTTCTTCTATTTCCATCTTATTCTTTTGTGTAGTAGAATTGTATGGACCTATGTTTGCTTTGGTGATGACTTGTCTACTTCTGATATGATTGGATGTAGGGGATTTGTTTTGTGGTTTATATTGACGAGTTTCTTAAATTCTGTTTCTATTACTTTTTGAATCCAATTGCCCTGATGTGTTGCTAATGCAGGAAAAGTAAATAATGGAGCACCATGATGAGACAGGATGCCAAGCTCGTGAGGGCCCAATACTCTGCATCAATAACTGTGGCTTCTTTGGCAGTGCAGCTACCATGAATATGTGCTCCAAGTGCCACAAGGATCTCGTGCTGAAGCAAGAACAGGCCAAGCTGGCGGCATCATCCATTGGTAGCATTGTGAACGGAAGCGGGAGTACTAGTGGAAAAGAGCCAGTTGTTTCTGGCAATGCAGATGTAGCTGTTACTCCAGTGGTGCTGAAGACGAATTCAGCACAGCCACCTGACGCTTCTGTCTCTAGTGAGAGCACTGAACCAAAGGTGAAGGAGGGTCCAACTAGATGCAACACCTGTAAGAAAAGGGTAGGCTTGACTGGCTTCAATTGCCGGTGTGGTAATGTCTTTTGTGTGATGCACCGCTATTCTGACAAGCATGCGTGCCCATTTGATTACCGGACAGCTGCTAGGGACGCAATTGCCAAGGCGAACCCTGTTGTCAAGGCTGAGAAGCTTGACAAGATCTAGAGAGAGAGAGAGAGAGAGAGAGAGAGAGAGAGAGAGAGAGAGAGGATTACGGAGCTCTTGATTCAACTCCTCTTTTCTACCTATATGCCCTTCTTTTCTCATGTTGGCTGCATGTCATCGTTGGTGTCCTTTATCGACATAAATGGCTGGAGGCATGATGATGATGCTCGAGGGCATCTTTGCAGCCTCAAGGAACTCTGTATTATTGATTGGGAAAAAAAAGGTTTGCATGTTCCGTCTAGTGTGTAAACTGTTTTATTTCATGATGGTTTGATGGACAGTTATGTGCTTCTGAATTGTTAGCTTTGTAATCTACTACCATAGCTCATCTCTTACATTTTATTCGTACTTTACTGGTGTTACCACATTAAATGGTGTGAAAGATTATGCATTTTGTCAATTACCATGTTCTAAATGTTTAATATTAACCCCCTTTATTAATCCTTTGACCAACTTTTAACAAACATATATAATATTTCTTCTATTTAGATTTCTAGCATGTCTGAACAATCAGTATTTGTATGTGTAGTGATAGGAGAGGGTATGATACGTGTTGTGTTGCTTTACCATACCAATTTATTTGTTGAGTGCTGTATTTTTGCGGTCTTGTGCACGCGCGTTGACCTGGCTGCCTGTCTCTATCTGTAGACTCGAGTTCTACTCTTAGTTTAGTTGTTTATGCATCTCATGTTTTGCAGCATTTGTTGAAGGCCTGATGCTTGACCTTTTGGATGTGTGAGTATCTTTTAGATTAATTTTAATGGGTCATGGAAATGTTTGCGGCACACCATAAGATACTGTTAAAGATATATCCAAGCAACTAACTTCTTGCATTTCCTTGAAAGAGGCCAGTTATTGGATATATACAGTAAGGTTTATATGTTCATTATGATTCTGCAATTAGTATTTTAGATTATTTGTAAAGATATTTGTAAGTTTCTGCTTTATGGATCGTGATATGATTTTGTTTACACTTTTTTATCAGTGTGAAATTGGTAATCAAGAGTTAGATGTATATAAGAGAATTTTCTGTCATCTAACCTGGTTGGCCATGTATTGATAACAGAAACACATCTTGTCAGTTATGTGCATATGTTTTTACAGTACAGATGATCATTCACCTTGTGGTTTAACTAGTCCAAAAGGCAGTTCAAGTCTTCAAGAAAGAATCCCCTTATGTATATGGTATTACATCTTTGATCGGATAAAATTTGAGAATATTTATGGTTTTCAAGGTTTTGCTTGTTCTTTTTGTTATTTTTGGTAGCTGTGTTGAACTTCCTTATTGTAAAGCATTGTTATGCATCTTATTGTTTGTGGATATTGATCATATTTGTTTTTGAGCATTGGCTTCTATTTTCATGCCCTGATTTATTTTTTTAGTATTGGCCTTTTCTTTCATGTTCATATTTTGTTAGATTTCAAGCGCATACTTCATTTTCTTCTCCAATGCTACTTCTAGAATGTTTCTTAACTCTTTATAAATCTAATCTAATCCAAACAGAAAACCCTGAATATTATCCTAAACCCTAACCCTAAGTTAAATTCTAATCCATAATCTTAAGCCTATGTATCTTAAATCTTAATATAAACTGCCATCTACTTTAAAATAAATGTAGCACATGTTAGCATGTAAGTCCAGATTTTACAGTAGTTCAATACCATTAGCCAGTGCACTGTTCACTGCCTGTCCCAAGCCAGGATAAAGAAGGAGGATTGTGGTAGGCCTGTGACAGCCAACATAAAACATTGTCACATAATATGAACATGAACCAAAAACTAAACTTTGTTGGGGCGTTCCCTACTGAGCGACATGTTACATCGGAGCCCGGGTGTAGTGAAAAGTGGGCAAGGGTTGTTAGGTCGTCGTCCAGAAATTACGTGCCACATCGGAGCCTGGATGTGGTGTCAAATGAGAAAGGGTTCTCACACTTTTATGAGCAGGTGAGGGTAAAGAAGTTAGCTCATGAATATAGGATTAGGTTAGCATCATGGAACATAGGTTCTTATACAGGTAGATTAGCAGAGTTAGCTGATGCTATGGTTAGACAGAATGATAGTATTTTGTGTGTGCAGGAAACTAAGTGGGTAGGTGAAAAAGGCAGAATTATAGAGCCTTGGGGTTATAAATTTTGGTATACTGATAGAGATAGAAATCGTAATGGGGTCGGTGTGAGCATAGATAAACAATTGCAATTGCTTGAGGATATAGTGGAGGTTAGGAGAAAGGGTGATAGAATTTTACTAGTTAAACTTATTTTAGGTGGGAAAATTTTTAATGTTATTAGTGTCTATGCACCACAAGTAGGACTTGATGTGTCAAGTAAGCGTCAATTTTGAGAGGATTTAGATGAGATTGTGCAAGGCATACCCATTAGAGAAAAGCTTTTTATAGTGACCTCAATGGGCATGTAGGACTTAGTCGTTATGGGTTTGATAGTGTACATGGAGGATTTGGTTTTAGGGAAAGAAATAAATCAGGTAACTCGATTCTAGATTTTGTTTTGTCATATGATTTGATCTTAGCGAATACTTGGTTTAGGAAGAGAGTCTCACTTGATCACTTTTAGAAGTGGATCAAGTGCGAACCAAATAGATTTCTTGTTTAACTAGAAAAGTAGATAAGAGGTTGTTATATGGATTGTAAGGTAGTACCGGGTGAGAGTGTAGTAACCCAACATAGACTCTTAATTTTAGATGTCCGGATTAGAAGGAGATTTAGAAAGATTAAACGTAAGTTAGATCCTAAGATTAAGTGGTGGCGTCTAAAAGAAGGTAACCAAGGAGTTTTTATAGATCGAGTAGTACATGAAGCAGATTGGAAAGCCCAAGATGATCCATCCGAATACATGGAACAAAATTGCTAGCTGCATTAAAAGAGTAGCTAAAAATGTACTTGGTGAGTCACGAGGTGGCGCCCCATCATGTAAGGACACATCATGGTGGAATGAAGAGGTAAAAGCTGCTATTAATATCAAACGAGACTCTTATAGAGATTTGAAGAAAAATTGTGATGGGGTGAGTTTTGAGAGGTACAAGCTAGCCAAGAAGGAGGCTAAGAAAGCTGATCAGAATGCAAGAGGTAAAGTGTACAAAGAAGTGTATGAGAAGTTGGACACCAAAGAGGTTGAAAAGGATATATATAGAATTGCTCGAATAAGGAAGAGAGACTAGAGACTTATGCACTGTGAGGTGTGTTAAAGATGAGGATCAGAAGGTTTTAGTTCGAGATGAAGAAATCAAAGAAAGATGGAGAGAGTATTTTGACAAATTATTCAATGGTAGTTCTACTCAAGACTTGGATGACCTTACCAGTCAGTGACACCATAATTATATGCGCAGAATTATCGAATATGAAGTTAAAGAGGCATTGAAGAGGATGAAGTCAAGGAAAGCTGTTGGCCCGGATGGAATTCCTATTGAGGTATGAAGATGCTTAGGAGAGGTGGGCATGAGATGGCTGCCAAACCTATTTAACAAGATCTGGCTAACTAAAAAGATGCCAAATGAGTGGAGGAAGAGTACCTTAGTACCTCTCTATAAGAACAAGGGTGATATCTAGAGTTGTTCAATCTATCGTGGAATAAAACTCATGTGTCACACCATGAAGTTTTGGGAAAGAGTAATTGAATACAGGTTAAGGCAGAATGTTACAATATCAGAAAACCAGTTTGGGTTCATGCCGGGGTGATCGACGACAGAGGCTATTCATTTGCTTCGTCAACTTATAGAGCGATTTCGAGAGAGGAAGAGAAATTTGCATATGGTCTTTATTGATTTAGAAAAAACTTGTGATAAGGTAATGAGAGGTATTATGGTGGACATTGATGAAAAAGAGTTCCCATCAAATATATTGACATAATCAACGATATGTACGATGGAGTAGTGACAAATGTCAGAACTTGTGGAGGCATAATAAGCGATTTTTCTATCACAATTGGATTGCATCAAGGATCTACATTGAGTCCATTCTTATTTGTCATAGTGATGGATGAGCTTACTAGAGCTATTCAAGATGAGATACCGTGGTGTATGCTATTTGCTGATGATATTGTCTTAGTTGATGAGACGAGAGGTGAGGTAAATGCCAAATTGGAGTTATGGAGGCAAACTTTAGAATATCGAGGTTTTAGATTAAGTAGGGCCAAAACAGAGTATATGAAGTGTAAATTCAGTAAACAAGAAATATGAGATTATAGTATTGTGAGACTAGATGGACAAGAAATACCGATAAGCAGTCATTTTAAGTACTTGGGTTCTATTATCGAAAAGGATGGGGAGATCGATAGTGATGTCAATCATAGGATCTAAGCCGGCTTGTTGAAATAGAGGAGCACAACATGAGTTTTATGTGATCGTAACATTCCGTTATGACTGAAGGGAAAGTTTTATCGGACTGCTATTAAGCCATCTTTGTTATATGGCACAAAATGTTGGGTTATAAAGAGATATTATGTCCAGAAGATCAGTGTAGTAGAGATGCGCATGCTTCATTGAATGTGTGGTAACACACGGAGAGATAAGGTGAGAAATGAGAATATTCGTACTAAGATAGGTGTAACCTTTATAGAAGAGAAGATGAGAGAAAACCGCCTACGATGGTTTGGTCATGTGCGACGTAGACCTACAGATGCACCAGTCCGGCGAGTAGAGAGTATTAATTTAGGGCAAGTTAAAAGAGCGCAGGGGAGACCGTAGAAAACATGGATGGAGGTAATACGATAAGGTATAGAGGCTAAAGGTCTTAGTGAAGGCATATTGCTCGATAGGAATGAGTGGAGAAAGCTGATCCATGTGCTTGAACCGGCGTAATCCTCGTTTGGTTCATGTAGCCTATCCCAAATACTTGGGACAAATGGCTTAGTTGTTGTTGTTGTAATACCATTAGCTATTAAGAAACAATACTTTGTGCTAATTAAGTACAAAGGCCAATCAATGTTCTAATGTTGCTAGTCCGAGTACGTGCGTGGATGAGGCCAAGAGAAAGAAGTACCAATTTACTGTTGAACATGGCGGGGGCCAGTGTTTTAAATATCCCCGATATAACCCCGATATTGCGCCGATATTGCGTTTACGGCACCTAGCCGCAATGATTTGACACATCCAAACCGATATAGCGATTTTCACCCAAAATCGCCGATAAATCGACATGGACCCGATATATCGGCCGCAATTTCAGCGATTTTGGACCCGATATAGCGTTCACACTCAATTTTTAGGTTAGATATCTGGGTAATTCGAGCGTTGTGGCAATATGACATTTGTGAAGATTCTACACTTGGATAGTGATTATGCATTTATAAGCTTAATGTAAGTTATCAAGTTAAGTTTATCTTAAACATATAAGTATGATGTTTTATGTAGATTTATATAATTTATGCATATATTGTCTTATTGAAATGCAATTTAAGATAAGAATATATGTATATTTACAGTCCGATTTTGATATCCGATTTTTGTAAATATCCCCGATATGTCCCCGATATATCCCCATCCCCGATAAATTTTCCCGGCCGATGTAGCCGCTGTGGCCGCCATTTAGAACACTGGCGGGGGCATGTGCTGTGTGCCATCATGTTCATTTATGTGCGCGTGTTGGGCATGTAATGGCCCCATCTGGGAGATTTCCCATTTATTTTGACATAGCTCCATCTTTAAGTTGCTACACCCATTATTTGATCCTAAGATAATAGTGGTGGAAGACTCTTTTGGTCCATTTGGTTGTATGGAGTTGCAGTTCCATGTGAATTTTTGTGCAAGTAAATCATAGAATAAACTTAATGTGGCAGTGAAAGTATTGCATTTAAATTGGTTGAATAAATTGGAATTCCTGGATGGTATTTAATACAATTTCATATCGCTATTGAATTGGTTGTGGTTTCCTTTCATTGCCTCCAGGGTGAAGTTACCATTTGAATTCCAGTGTACCACTTTATTAAACGAAAGTTTAAATTCAAATTCACTGTTAACCAAATCCCAGAATTTCAACTTATGGAATCTTAGTTATGTAACTTTGCTCAGGGTAATCAAATGGACCTTTGATGTTAAATGCTAGAAGATTTGCTGAAGACGTAAGATCTGTATATGGTATGAGGAGATAGTATGGTTTCTTTATAACACGTTAACTGTAGCAAAATTTGCATTCGTTCTAATGTCTAGTTGTTATATATGGTTGTTTATGCTTATGTTTCATATATCTGCCCTTCTACTAGAAGATGTTAGACAAACAATGGAGAAGAACAGTAGAGTTTGGTAATATAAAGAATTATGTTTATTACCAACATGCAACAGCTTAATGTTCGACAAATTATGTTCTCATGTTGTTTGTTGGTCGATATGCTTGGTTGTGTGGCTTGAACACATGTCTCTAGATGTGACAACAGTATGACACAAACTGGTCCTATTGTTTCACATGGATGTGTGTGTAAACTACTTGGATTGTAAAGACAGGTAGTTGGACTTGCTGTAGTTAATTATAAAAGCCATTTGAATATCTTAAACCTACTTAAAAACAGTGGTTTTGGGTAGCATTTACAATTGGGTTTAAAATTTCTAAGTAGACTCGAGTAGTTTAAGAAATGGTTTAGATGTAGCACCAGAGTTTAATTATTACATTAGATGCGTGCAGATGACTGAAAGGGAGTTTACCTCTTACTTGACTTCTCTATGGCCTTGTTCGGCCCTGTTCGGATTTATTTTGATGGAGTCATCTCCACCATCAATTTTTTGGGGATTTATTTTCTCTTGGTGGGTGTGGTGGGTGGATCCAAAAGGATGGGGAGATCGATAGTGGTGTCAATCATGAGATCCAAGTCGGCTGGTTGAAATGGAGGAGCGCAACAGGAGTTTTATGTGATCGGAACATTCTATTATGGCTGAAGGGAAAGTTTTATCGGACTGCTATTAGGTCAGTTTTGTTATATGACACAAAATGTTGGGCTATAAAGAGACATCATGCATAGAAGATGAGTGTAGCAGAGATGCACATGCTTCGTTGGATGTGTGGTAATACGTGGAGAGGTAAGGTGAGAAATGAAGGTATTCGTACTAAGATGGTGTAGCCTTTATAGAATAGAAGATGAGAGAAAACTGCTTACGATGGTTTGGTCATGTCCGACGTAGACCTACAGATGCGCCAGTCTGGCGAGTAAATCGTATCAATTTAGGGCACGCAGGGGAGACCGAAGAAAACATGGATGGAGGTAATGCAACAAGATATAGAGGCTAAAGGTCTTAGTGAAGGCTTATTGCTCGATGGGAATGAGTGGAGAAAGCTGATCCATGTGCTCGATCCGGCGTAATTCTCTTTTGGTTCATGTAGCCTACCGCAAATACTTGGGGCAAATGGCGTAGTTGTTGTTGGGTGTGGTGGGTGGATTTGTTAGGGGTTGGGGTGGGGGGTCAGTTGATGAGTAATATTTGGTGGAGCTATTAACCCCTTCAAAGTAAAGGAGACAATATCATAGTTAGCCAGGATCATGTGAACTGATTGGCAGGGAGGGTTGCCACCGGATGCGGATTATCTGTGGATAACCGCATCCGAATCCGCCTCCAAACCGGATACGGATATCATTTTTTCACATCCGTCAATATTCATATCCAATATTCATATCCGTATCCCTATCTGAAAGTTAGGTGCGGATACAGATATGATAAAAGCAATATCTTATTCGTATCCGATCTGATATCCGAATGTTGGGTTCTTGATAATGATATCCTTATGGAAGAGACTATTCTTCAATGGAATAATGCATTAGATTTTGATATTTTGAGTTTTTGAAAAAGTAATAGTGGAAAGTATTCGATTCTTACAAGAGTAGCACGAGATATTTTGAGTATTTTGACATCAACTGCGGTATCCGAATCGGCATTTAGCACTGGAGGTCGTATAATCCATTGTTATAGCAGCCGAATGACAATGGATATAGTGAGTATTGATATGTACACAATAATATCATAATATGTATCACATTTAATATCGTTGTAGATGAGATAAAAAGTAATATAAGTATATCCGTTTAATTTATTCTTAACCATATTTATTTTTATATATATTTGATTAGTATCCGCGTCTGATCCG
Organism: Agave tequilana; assembly: GCA_038442645.1. Lineage (NCBI taxonomy): Eukaryota > Viridiplantae > Streptophyta > Magnoliopsida > Asparagales > Asparagaceae > Agave > Agave tequilana. The sequence goes on from JAVJIF010002386.1 coordinate 56,646, forward strand.
CTATTATCCAATTTATATCCGATATCCGATTTTGACGGATACGGATATCATTTTTTCACATCCGCCAATATTTGTATCTGTATCCGAAGGTTTCGTGCGGATACAGATATGGTAAAGACAATATCCGATCCGTATCCGATCCGATGGCACCTCTATTATTGGCGGGGTTATATGGTTCATGTAAATGTTGTAGCCAGTTAGCCAGGATCCTGTGAACTGGTTAGTGGGGATTATATGGTTCATGTAAATGTTTGTAGCCCCTTATAACTTATATAATGTTTGGAATTGAAGCGATACTCTTTTTTAATATCTAATGTATTTTTTCCATAGAGTGATTTGTGTTAATCTTGGACTGTTAAGTTCTTTGTTGAGTGGAGCTTCATCTCAGAGTTTTATCATAGATTCAGAGTAGAGCTCTAGGAAAGAGACAAGTTTGATTTGTACTCAAGCTATTGGTTTCAAATTGTATTTAAGCTCCAGGATTCAAATTGACTGACATGTTCTTTTTCTTGTTGAGTTGATTCGATCATTTTTTTAATTTCATGTTAGTTGGAATGCAGATCAGATAGTTTTCTAGAGATACTGATCTTGGAGATGTATGATATTACTTCCAGTTGCATTTGAACTTTCTTTTATGATCAAGCCTTGCACTTTGCTCTTTGCTATTGTTTTTAGCGTTTTGTGGTTATAGTGAAAAGGGGATTTGTACTGTGACAATTTAATTTCTCGCACGTGTTTCTAGTTTCATATAATCTCAGTTCCTTGTAGCTACGTTTGTGGGAGAAAACAATGGTAAGGAGGTGATAAATTGATCGCATATTGCTGTGTCTTCTTTCCAATTACCTTTTTTATTGAGAACCTTAATTGATTTTGTGCCATGAGAATTATTTAGTGGTTCATGCTGATTTAGAGCTGAAATGATATGGCTTTGTTAGGTAAAAGCAGGGTTCTTGTCTTGGCACTATCAGGCAGCTAATTTTGTTTGATTTGTTTGTTTTCATAGATAGGGTCTGCTGATAAAGGTGGTTCATTTTTATTGTTGGTTTTTTCAACAAAAACTGGATGTTGGGGTTGACATTTTTATTACTACATTAAGTTGGGAAAACAAAAGCTTTGGATTAGGGGTGAGCATCGGTCGGTTCGGTTCGGTTTTTGCTAATTTTTGCAAAACCGAACCGAACCGATTAGACTTAGCAACCGAACTAAACCGAACTGACTCAATTCGGTTCGGTTTTTCGGTTTTTTCGGTTAGGCCAATATTTTTCTATCATTTCTTACATTTTTTAATCATCATTATATTATCATCCTTTAATATTCTAATCTCAAATATTCAATACCCAAATTAGAAATAGGAAAAAGACCCTAACCTTAATGTGAATTAAAAATTTCATATTCTAAAACTTTTACGCTATATTTGGGCTCTTATATCAAAACTCACATAATTATTACTAACTTTTAATGGCAAGAATGAAAAAAAAGAACTATATTAATATAAATATTATTCTTAATTGTGATGGTGTACTTAGCATAACTTTCACATATTCAACATAAAAAAGATGGTATTGTTAGAAGTAATGAGATAAATTTTCACCAGTTTTTGTTATGAACTATATGATTCATTAAATTGAATTTGGGTGGGGTGATATATAAGGTGAGAGATTCGGTTCGGTTCGGTCGAGTGCGGTTTTTGAAACACAAAACCGAAACCGAACCGAACGGTTCGGGTTTCGGTTTTTGGTCGGTTATTTCGGTTATAACTGAACTCCGCTCACCCCTACTTTGGATGGACAATGGTCTTGTATATTTCAGGAAAGAGGAGGAATCTGATGCTTGTTCAATTTATATGCTACTGGGTTTCTAAAAGCAATTCAGGGTAAATGGTTGGTTGGGTTGCTTATTGTCTGTAGTTGTTTGGCTTCTGTAGTTTGAGAAAGGGAAGGGGACATGAATGCTTAACACACAAAAGCATTGGTTTTCTGTTTTTTTTTTTTTTGGCAAACAAGAAAGATTGTCTAAGCAAATGTTAATAAACACATCAGTGTGGAGTAGTTCTTTCATCTGCTCTCAGTTTAAATTATTTTAGTGCCCTTCTTTTTGCTTTTTCTTCCTGTTGAGTTCTAGCCACTCGTATAAAAGCAATCATATTAACAATTACGCTGGTCATTTGAACTTTTTAGCTCAACGTTTTCAATAATTTGACTGTCCCTGCCAGCGAAATCAACTCTCATTTATGCCTTGAAGATTGTCCAGAGCACCATAATATCTTGTGTGACTGGAAGGCTGAAATGAATAAAAGTACAGTTGTTTGGACACAATGCATTAGACCTGTGGCTATTTGTTGCTCCTTTTTTATTTTATGGAGCAAAGAAGGAAAAGAACCCGAACATATTGGCATCAGAACAAGAGCAGCAAGGGAAATATATAAAGGAGAATTTCACTAATTTGTTTAGATTTTTTAGGTAGCTGTAGTGGATAAAATCTTGCCACAAACAACTGGATGTCCCAATCAATTTTGTCAAGAGTACGGAGAAGGAAGTTTCATTTTAGGTTAGGAGCAGCGGTGTGGTGTCGACTTAAAACTCTTGGATATGAGAATCAGTAATCAATAAGAGGGAAGGATCGGTAGAGGGAAACCTGCCATCGTAGTGGTGGTGGACAGACAGGGAACTCTGTTAGTATAATGTGGTATGTGCTCTAAAAAACTAGGGAAGCGGCCTCCAACGAGGAGGAGGTATATTTGTAACTGATATTGGCGATCGAGTGGATGTGGATAGATGCTGATCGTCAACCGTTCGGTTTGACTCTGCTAATCTTTGTAACCATTGAGATTGTATCTAAGTTGTTAGGATTAGCGTGCTGGAGAGGTGATCTGTTGTTATTTTCAACTACTTGTTGAGTTGTAAAATGGTTCTAGATGAGGAAGATGATAGAGTCGCGTAACAGATTTCGCGACTTGAAGAAATTCGCCTCGATCTGTCCGTAGTCGTCATGTGGCCGTCATGTGGCGGGACATTCAGTGTGGAGTCGAGTTGGTTTTGGGTGATTGTGTGACTTTGGACTCCAGGGTGAGATGTCTTCGGAAGGCAGTATGACTTTGAGATTGTGGTTGAGGGCCACCGTCGGATTTAAGCAGGGCTGAGATTCCGACTCTATGAAGATTAAAACCAGCTCTTTCCTGATCCCACGAGCTTTCAAAACGTTTGCTCTCTCCATTGTTTAGGGCTTGGGTCCAGAAAAGCATGGGCTTTATATGAGTTTGGGGGGCCTTTGGGCTTTGATAAATTTTTTGACAATTAAAAAAAATTTATTATCGCTAGAAGGAGGGCTCGAACCTCCGACCTTATGGTTAACAGCCATACGCTCTAACCAACTGAGCTATTCCAGCCGTCGTATTTATTCCTTTTTTAAAACTATTCTCCCTAAATTCACAATCCTCTTAAGGCCTGTTTGGACAATAAAAGAGGCCTGAGTTAAGAAATGGGAGGTTCCATGTTCAAGATCCGACTATCAATTTTTGTTCATAAAAATAAAGGTTAACCTACGGTGTATGTGATTTCGGGTGTGCTCTGTGATCAAGTGTAGCTATAATGCAGAAAACTATCACGATCATGCCTCTGTTTTCAGAAAAAATACTACGAACGTGCAAAAAAAAGACATAAAATTATCATGAACTCAGCAAGTTTCAGAAAACTATCGGATACCCCAACTTAAAGCTCACCCCACAAGGTATTTCTTTAGAACTTTTTCATTTTAGAAATATGTGTTAAAAGTATGATGGTCACAAAATGGTTATATGATATACATGTTGGCACTTTCATAAAGTCTTGTCATTGGATGATAATTTTTTGAAAATTCAAAGAGAAAATCATGGTAGTTTTACACGTTTTTTGAAAGTTCATGACATTTTTAAAAATAGAAGAAAACTCATGGAAGTTTTTCCACTGCGCTTCCTTGTTGATATTGGAGTGCGTGGGCCTTTTATCAATTTATGTATGTGATTTTTGGTGTGTAAAACTAGTAAATACCCGCGTTTTAAATAATTTATTGGAATAGTTAACAGTGCTCATAATTAAACTCAAAGAGATTGTGATGCATTGATGAACAAGAATCCAAGTGTTTACACTAGCACTGATTTGGGCTAAGATGTCACTAGTTTCACATCGGTTCGACTTAAAAATGACGTGACATAAAAGTTTTTTGTGAATAGTCTGAGCATGAGCTTGTGAATTATTGTTGCTGTTTAGAACGTTCTAGCGGCGGCGACGAGAATAATTTTAAAAAAAAAAAAATAAATTCACATATCATGTCGGTTCATATATGAACCGTTGTGGTATTTTTTATGTAAAACGTCGGTTTACAATCAACATCGTAAATCTCAACCTACAACTTCGCCTGCAAAGGCGTCAGTTTTTGTAACCAACATCGTTTCGCTACAGCGTTGGTTGTTTAAAACTGATGTTACTTGTCTTTTCTGTACTAGTGTTAGGCTGTGCCTGTAAAGCACCCGTTTGGCCTTCGCTGGTGATTTTTAAGACAAGAATCGACTTTTCGAGAGCACGATGAATCTCATAGTTCAAAATATTAAGGGAACTTTCTTGAACTTTTTAAGTGCCAGGTATCCATAAAGATAACAGTGAATTGTTGAAATATGAAGTACTCGGGTACCATCCAAAAAGGCTAATCTGTTAGGCCCCTGTAAGCTCAAACTCCATCGGCGTGAGAAAACGACACGCCGCAGGCCCATTGGGCCTTTGCGCCATTGGGGGATCGTCGAACATCACCCACACACACGACTAAATTCGGGGTACCATCCCAAAAGACTAGTCTGTAGACTAGTCTGTTAGGTGGAGTTGTCAAAATCCTTATAAACCCAAGACCATCCCCACGTCTAGCCGATGTGGGACTATTTGTTCGACCCAAATTCCAACAAAACAACCAAGACTTTTCTGGATGAGACTGAAGAGGAGGTTTTTGCTGTTCTTACCGATGAATCTCGTGACATTTCAAGCAAAGAACAAATCATCTGCTGAAGAAGAAACTGAATTGTATAAATTATTGATTACTGACTTGGACAATAACCGAATACATAGCCATTACAATTACACAATAAAGAAACTCCTACTCCAAATATAATTAATACATCTAATTCTAATTTTGCATTTAGCCTTCACTTTATCAGAGGCGTAACCAATGAGTTATTGCAAGCATTGTAATGGAAACAACAAGATATTGTGAATGCTATGAACTTAGTTGGAATAACTAAGCAAAGACTATAAACAATGGGAGAGAAATGATTGGGGCTATCTTTTTGCTGGAGTGGATGTATCCTATGATAAAAACAACATTTCTGTTCATATATGAATAAGATGTGAGTAGCTCGAGGATGATCACTCCGTAAATTGCAAGGGGTGACACATTTACATTATAATTGTGTTGAGATATTTTATATAGTTATCAATATGCAGCTTTGGGAGCTAAACACTCGTCTAACTAAAGTCACAACCAGGTTGGTTGCTTGTCTTGCATGTTTGAACATGAATGATGCATTTGCTGTTTTTGTGATGTAGGACGAGTCAGTCAATTTGGTCACTTTTATAGTATAAAAATTTTTTTCGCAGCTCCGTGATCAAGAGAACAAAAAGAAGATTCCAGCGCATCCAGGAACGAGAAGAACAGAGCCCATATGCGAGAGTTATGATAATTATAAAATTTTTGAGACAGTTTTGCAAATTCTCCAGTGACGACTCGTAAATTTCGGGCCAATTTCATAAATTTCTGAGTTGTGCTGATTAGTAGCGAATTTACTTTTAGTGAATTTCCTTCTTTTATTAGTTTTTTTTTCTTAACAAGATTTGGGTGTTTCTAATTATTATTTTTTTAGTTTCTTAATTTTTTAAGAGTTTGTGTTAAAATAGGAGTTATATTTGAAATTGATTCTACATAAGAGTGTTTTACTCCACTTTGAATAGTTTTAAGATTTCATGTATGGATAGCTTTATAAAAACCTAATTTTGAACTTTTAGGCAGACTTTAATTATCTCAAAGAGCATTCTCTGCTATAAATATTATGAAAAACCTCGTTCATACCAGTTGTAATCATTAGAAAATGATGTTTTATTTATTTGATTTTTGGTTCAGATATATTTCCTTTTGTCTTAAAATTGTAATGTTTCATTTTTGCTGGAGAAATGAAATATGTTGGTTCTTGAAAATCATGTTTGGCTTGATTGAGTGCCAAACCTGACAAAAAATCTTGACTCTGCCCTAATTTCTTTTCTTTTTTTTTTTGTTGGATATTGGCAAGTGAATCATACATAAAATAAATTAAACCACATCTATGGATCCTTTGTTCACTGAAACATGAAAAACAAATTACATATTCATCACCTCCAGCCAACCATTTTCTGAACAAAAACAATGCAAAAGGGAAACAAGGAGCAACAAAGAATTAAGATGCAACAGAGAAACAAAATAAGTCACCAATGAGATTTTATTCCATAAAGAACCATCAACTGTGAGGAGCTTTACTGCAAGTAGTAGGCGAGCAGAGAGAGAGCAGAGGCTCCGAGCAGGGCGCCGACCGCCGGAGCAACGGCAAAGGAGGCGCTGGTTGGGGACGGGGCAGGTGCCTCAGCTGCCAGTGCAGCGGTTGCTGAGGCGGCGGTGATGAGGGCGGCGCAGACCATTTTCTTCATCTCCATTTTCCCTTTTTCCGACCGAATCGACGACGACGAAGGCTGCTTAGGGTTTTGGAAATGGAGGAGATGGGTGTGTGTTGTGTTGCAGGCTTGAGGAGGGAGGACGGTTTATAGAGGGGGAGGAAGGGTTAGGGTTAGGGTTAGGGTTTGAAGTGTTAGTTTCGGATTTTTTTTTTTTTTTTTTTTTTGTGGGGATAATTATTAAAGGGGGAGGTTAGGGTTTTAATGTCTGGACTTTGGTCGTCTCAAGAGTTTTTTTTAGCTGTGTTTTTCTTTTGGTGGGTTGGTGGCATCCATGTGTTTGGAGAATAGGTCTACGTGTTTGCATGTGCATGGAAAGGGGCCAACATTTCATAATCTTAGCGCAAATTTTATTCGCAATTTAATTATTATTATTAGTATTATTGTTACTGCTGCTGCTGTATAGAGAAATGCTATCAAAAAATGAATTCTAAATTTTTTAAAAAGAGACTTTATAACTGTACTATAAAAAAACAACAGAGTTATAAATTATTTGATAAGTTGATCGAAATTCAAATCGAATTTTTTTTTCCAGGTATCATTTGAAATTTAGAAAATAATAATCAACAAGCAAGCTCTCTCTTTTCTTTCCAAGCCAAGTTCGAAAAAATGCACATATTATTAATATTTTTTCGCGTGATTAGGGATTTCTAATGTTGAAAAATAATAAAAAGAAAAGAAAAGAAAAATATTTATCAACGTGTGATCCCTTACAATCTGAAATTTCTGTTTTTCTGCTCTTTATTTATTTTGATTTATGTGGGCCCACCAATGGTTCGCCAATTGGACAGGCTTGGTGCGCAATGCACACGCACATGGGTCGCTGGCTGGTGGGCCCCTCGTTTTGGGAAGGCGCACCCACCAACCCCGTGGACTGGGATCGGGGGAGTTGGTGGGTCCCACGTTTTAGTGCACTGTCGACAGGCCATGGGACGCCGCGTTGACCCCACCACCTGGTCGCTGTTGTTGGTGTCTTCTTCTATTTGGCAAATTATGGAACATTCTTCCCACGGGCGGCCCGGGCAAGAGCCCGGGGCCCAAAAGCCATGGGCCCAAAATTTTATTTAAACTCGTATAAGATATTTTTTAAAAAAAACAAAGAAACAAAGAAGCTCTATTTTTTTTAATCGTTATGATAATGTAATTCAAAAAAATGACATATTTTATATAACATTTCTAGACACTTGAAGATTAGAAATATAACATCTTTATGTAATATTTTGAGAATCGGGGTATTTTTTTTTCTTCATCTAGTATTTTGTCTTACCATATTTGTATTAGACAAAGTTTTAACGAGCACCCAAAAAATTTTCCTTTATCTTTTGTAAACTCTTATCATTTTAATAAAAATAATTATTTGATGAAAAAAGAAATTGTTTAGGCGTAACTGTGATTAGTGTGTTTAGGAGCATTGTTTAGAATTTTGTTCTGAGCATTGAATTTTCTAGGACCGGCCCTAATTCTTCCTAGAAACAAAGTTATAAAATGTGCCTGGCTGACTAAGTCTCACAAACACACACACACACACATGTCTACATAGAGGTAGACTTGTGTGGTTCTGAAAGGATTCGAGTCCAAATTTTTTTCACTCAAATATCAAGATCTGATATTCAAATACAAGATTCATTACATTGAAGTTGATGTATATTATTTCAAGTATCTATAAATCAAAATCAAGTATTTTAAATACTTTTTGCCTATGCATCAAGTAGGGAAAAAATACGGCCTAAATAGTGAGCTGGTTTATTTAACGGTGTAGAACATTTAAAATTTGTATCATTCTGAAAAGATTCGAAAACGAATACCTCCCACTCAAATACAATTATATGATATTCGAATGCAAGATCCATTTTATTGAAGTTGATCTATATTATTCCAAGTAACTATATATATATTATATATATATATATATATATATATATATATATATATATATATATAGAGAGAGAGAGAGAGAGAGAGAGAGAGAGAGAGAGAGAGAGAGAGACTTGTATCCTTTCAAAAGGATTTGATCCCGAATCCTTCCCACTCAAATTCAAACCTCCAACATTCGAATACAAGATCCACTCTGTTGAAGTTGATCTATACTATTTCAAGTATCTATAAACAAAAAATCAAGTGTTTTAAATACTTTTTGCCCATCCATCAAGTAGGGGAAAAACGGACGGCCTAAATAGTGAGTTGGTTAGTTTAACGGTGTAGAACATTTGAAATCTAAAAAAAATTAGTTTATAGGTGTTTTTAAATGTTTAGATCATAATGAAATGGCCGGATCGAGAATTTGTATGTCTAAAGACATAATTCTAACCAACTCACTACTTTCGGCCGTCCATTTTGCGTCGCTTGATGGATGGGCAAAAAGTATTTAAAACACTTGATTTTTGGTTTATAGATACTTGAAATAGTATAGATCAACTTCAACGGAGTGGATCTTGTATTCGAATGTTGGAGGGTTGAATTTGAGTGGGAAGGATCCAGGAGCAAATCCTTTTGAAAGGATACAAGTCTATCTCTCTCTCTCTCTCTCTCTCTCTCTCTCTCTCTCTCTATATATATATATATATATATATATATATATATATATATATATATATATATATATATATATTGAATACTTTTTGCCCATTAATCAATCAGGCGTAAAATGAATGACCGAAAATAGTATATTGCTTAGATCTACATCTTTAGACATACAAATTCTCGATTCAACTATTTCATCATAATCTAAACAATTAAAACCCCTCACATTCAATTTTTGTTAGATTTCAAATATTCTACACCATTAAACTAACCAACTAACTATTTCGGCCGGCAATTTTGCGCCTACTTGATGGATGGGTAAAAAGCATTCAAATTTTTTATTTTTAGTTATTTGAAATAATGTAGATCAACATCAACTAAGTGGATCTTGCATTCGGACGTCGTAGGTTTGTATTTGAGTGGGAATGATTCGGCCTCGAATCCTTCCAGATAACACGAGTCTCTCTCTCTCTACACACACACACACACACATATGGGTAGAGTTACAATACACATAGGTGTAACTAAGTTAATTTACACGCATCATTTTTAATTACAAAAAATTTTGCTTGGTGAGATACAAACAAAAATTAGTGTGAGTAATCCCCATGAGGTGTTTACAAAATATTTTTTGGGTAGTGAAAAGATGTGTGTGTAACTTAACTTAGTTACACTTAGGTGTATTGTAACCTTAACCACACACACACATAGAAAAAGTGCTCTTAGTAGGTGTCCTTAAATTATAATCTAAGAAGGAGACTTAAAATGCCACCATGAAGCATCTCTAAGGATGATCTACTCTATTCATTTTGATTTACATATCCTAAAATGATTGTGTATAAAAAATCATGCACTTTTGATACTTTTTACTAATGTATCTAATGGCTACAAAATGAACGATTTTTCAACAATAGAACAAATGTCAATATTTGATCGATAGGTAAAAAAAGTTCAAACTGCATGATTTTTCATATATAAGAAATTTGGGACATGAAAATCATGATAAATGGAGTGGATCATTCATATGAATGGTACATAATGAGTTTTAGGCCTCCTCCTTAAATTGTAATCTAAGGAGACCTATTAGGAACACTTATATGTGTGTGTGTGTGTGTGTGTGTGTGTGTGTGTGTGTGTGTGTGTGTGACAACCTCCTTAGCTGAGAAGATGAGACAACAGCATATGAGCCATCATATAAACTTTTGGATGGTTAAGATTAGTTTTTAGGTTGGTTAAGTTAGTTTTTTGATTAATTTAGTTTTTGAGTTTTAATTTTATCTTTCCGAATCTAATCTCAATCAACCAAGAACTAATCCGACGACTTCTGTGTTGTTGTCGCACCTTTCACCTAGGGAGGTTGTCTCACTAGATCACTACTAATATGTGTGTGTGTGTGTGTGGGGGGGGGGGGGGGGGTCAAATGCTCCTAATATGTCTCCTTTGATTACAATCTAAGGAGGAGGCCTATAACTCGCCATGTACCGTTCATATAAATGATCCACTCCATTTATCATGATTTTCATGTCCTAAACTTCTTATATATAAAAAATCATGCAGTTTGAACTTTTTTTTACCCATCGATCAAACAATGTCATTTGTTCTATTGTTGAAAATCGTTCATTTTGTAACCATTTGATACATGGGTAAAAAGTATCAAAAGTGCATGATTTTTTATACACAATCATATTAGGATATGTAGACGAAAATGAATGGAGTGGACCATCCTTAGAGATGCTCAATGGTGGTATTTTAGGCATTCTCCTTAGATTATAATCTAAGGAGACCTACAAGTAGCACTTTTTCCTTTGTGTGTGTGTGAGAAAAATGAACCTCAGCCGCCAGCTGAGAGAGACTCTCTCAGCTGTCACTTTAATATAGTCACAAACTTACTGCAATATGGTCGCAGTCAACTGTAACATGGTCGCAGTCCTAAAAATCATATAATTTCAGTATAATTAGGACTGTGACTATGCTAGCAGCTCTCAGAAAAAGACTGCGGCCAAGGTTGCAGTCTTCAGCAAAAGACTGCAACTTTGGTCGCAGTCCTTAGAAAAGACTGCGACCATGGCAGCAATCCTCATAAAACCACTGCGACATAATCACAGTTCTCATATAAAATTGTGATCATGGTACTAGCAGCCAAAATAATGGTTGAAATTCAGCCACTTTGCGCCAACTGATAGTCTCTCTCTCAGTTGGCGGCTGAGATATAGATTCCTATCTCTCTCTCTCTCTCTCACTCTCTCTCTCTCTCTATATATATATATATATAGACTTGTGTCATTCAGGAAAGATTCGAGGCCAAATTCTTTCCACTCAAATACAATCTTACGACATCTAAATGCAAAATCCATTTCGTTGATGTTGATCTACATTATTTCAAGTCACTAAAAATTAAAAAAAAACATGTATTTTGATTTTTTTTTTGCCTTGCCATCAAGTAGGCGCAAAATGAACGACTGAAATAGTAAATAACATATTGATTAGATTTACGTTTTTAGACATATAAATTCTCGATTCGATCATTTCATTATGATCTAAACGCTTAAAAACACTCACACACTATTTTTTATTAGATTTCAAATATTCTACACCGTTAAATTAACATACTCACTATTTCGACTGTCTATTTTGCGCCTACTTGATGGATAGGTAAAAAGTATTCAAAATACATGATTTTTTTTTTTTAGCTATTTGTGATAATGCAGACCAATTTCAGTGGAGTGGAACTTGCATTTGGATGAATGTTATGAGATTGTATTTGAGTGGGAAGGATTTGGGCTCGATTCTTTTCGGAATGACACAAGTCTATCTCTCTCTCTCTCTCTCTCTATATATATATATATATATATATATATATATATATATATATATATATATATATATATATATATATATATATATATATATATAGAGAGAGAGAGAGAGAGAGAGAGAGAGAAATGTAAATCAGCTGACACAGGAGGCAACTCCCTCCTATGTCGCACTCAAAAATCAATTTTCCGAGTAAATTTTCAAGATCCGACCGCACATTATCATCTTCATATTCTAAGATATACACATATAAAAAATCAAGTGATTTGAAGTTTGTTTACTCATTGATCTAATCGTTCCATTTTGTTCTATTGTTAAAAACCGTTAATGTTTGAACCTAAAGAAAATGGAGTAAACAAACTTCAAATCACCTGATTTTTTATATGCGTATATCTTAGAATATGAAGATGATAATGTGCGGTCGGATCTTGAAAATTTACTCAGGAAATTGATTTTTGAGTGCGACATAGGAGGGAGTTGCCTCCTGTGTCAGCTGATTTACATTTCTCTCTCTCTCACTCTATATACATATATAGTAGTGATCAGGTTATCTTACATTTTCCTTCCCATCTTTTCACCTAAACCAGTTGTTTCATTTGTTTTTTGCTCTTAGAAAATCACATTAGCTTTATTTTGTTGAAAGAATATGATTTTCAAGTACAATTCAAGAGAACTGAGTAACCATAAATTAAATTTATACATAAATTGAGCCAATTTATTACAAAACATATTTCAGTCGGTTAAAATTGTACACCCGTCAATAACATTACTAAACAAATATGAATACATTAACATATGTTTCTCGTAAACGACATCCCATCCTTCACAATTGAAAATCGTTTCTCGTGCCACTTATATGAAGCCGGTGGTACTTAATGTATGTTGCTTAGGTAGACATGCATATAACAAACCTTATTAACACCTAATCTGTTCTCGCATATTATATTCATGGATTCAAAATTTACCAAAAATCTTGATAACAATAAAAAAAATCTTTGTGACTTACCAACTTTTCAAGCCCATTTTATTAATGCTTCTCGACTTTGAAATATCTCACACGTGGTGAAGTGTCCACTGTAGTCAATTGTAAGCTCTGTGTCGATTTTGCTACATTGAATATAAGGCTTCTCTGTCAAATAGTCCATTCAAAAGACACACAGTTAAATCTGTATGCAAGCATCTGTTTGACCAAACAATACCAAAACTTACTCACTGTTTGGTCAAAGTGTACCGAACAAATAAATTTTGTTCGGTATAATTTGACCAAACTTCAAGCAAATGTTCGGCCTCCGGCCGGTTATGGCCGAACATTTATTCTCTGTTTGGTGTTCCTCAACCAAACGATTACTTGTTCGACGAGCAGCTACCGAACAGGAGGTGAACCATCCCGATAAAAACTTTAAAATCTACGAATTTAAATGATAAGAATTTACATTTTCCCCGTTGTAATGCTCTACAGTAGTTATTTGCTTATCCAAAATTGTCAAGAAAGAAATGTAGGTGAATTTTGGGTTTGAGTACCTCAAAATTTATTATTTTTTTTGCGAGTCAGTGAAATGGAATGTATTGAGAGGAAGGAGGAGGAGTGGAGTGGATTGAGTTTATCACACTGGTATTTTTTTCTTTGATCAGTGCCTTTATCAATTGGGTAATTTCTTTTGCAATTTTAATTTCTTTGAAGGGTACCTGTGTCTGTTCCAGGTTATAATAATCAATCCACCCAAAAATGAAATTGCATTTTGATGGGTGGCAGTATCCGAACTCGTAACAGCGTTGCAAGGAGAAAATATTCCTAAAACGGTTAACAGGCCCCCGAAGAAAAGAAATAATTCCAAACTTGACCCTTTTCCTCACTCTTCGCCGTCACCAGGCAATGCCTTTCCCTCTCTAACAAACAAAATCAAAATTACATAAACCCCCCAAACTCCTCACTCCCGCTTCCATCATCCCCTCGTCCTCTTCTCACCAAACCCTAGAACTCTCTCTCTCCCCCTCTCCCCTCCCTCCCTCGATCGGTGTCGATCGAGGCCTAGGGTTTGGTTTTAAGGCTTCTCTTCTCTTCAATTCCTAATCCCGATGGACTCCCAAATCCTCGTCGCCCTCGCTCTCTCTCTCGTCGGCGGGCTGAGCACCTCCATCGGTACGTTGTTTGAGAGTAATTCAGTTGCATGTTGTATTTCTCTCACTTTATGCGGAAGAAATTATATAAGTGACTTTAAATTTGGAGTGGGGTGTAAGCTTTTTGTGCTTGTGGAAACAAGTTCGCTTGAAAGTTCAGGTTTTTATATGTAAGTTGGGGACAATTGATTGTTCTGGTGATTTTTAGACTCCGATTTTTGGTGTCTTGTTGCTGCCTCATGTGAAAAGAAACCTTGGAAGTGTGTGGAGTATTAGGATGTAAATGGGAAGCGATAGGCTGGTAGTCTAACGTTTCTGGGCTCTAGAAGAAGATGTTGCACAGTTTAAGGAAAAGAGAAGAAAGTTCGAAGTATGATGGTTCTACAATGTGTGTAACAATGAAGTCGAAGGGATCTTTTTTGTTAAATTTTTTTTTTTTTTTTTTTTGTATGTTGACTATTGACTACAAACCATTCATAGTTTAAGGGTCAGAATATTTGGTACTTAATGAACCTGTCCAGGAAACAAGTGCGACTGGATTCTATGTTGAGATAGATGAGCAATCATACTCTAAAGATGTAGGATAAGATGATGCACTGTACAGAAGTTAGAAGTAGCTTCCTTGGTGGATGGAAAACATGAGGTAGAATTATGGTTTGGAGTCTTTGGACATGTGCAATGGAAACCAATAGGTCTTCTGATTGGGGGAGTGATGGGATTTGTTGAAGGAATTGCTAGACTAGAGGTAGACCAAAATCAACATGAAGTTAGGCCATAGAAACAAACATGGTGGTCTTAGTTTAATAGAGATATCCTGAGCTGAATGAAGAAAAATGTTATGGTGTTCTCACTCTTGTCGACTCCAAATGTTCAGGATCAATTTTTACATGGCAGAAATCGAGTTTGTGGCAGTTGTTATACACACACACACATATTTAGTGATAAATTTGTCCTAAATGTCATCTACCTAATTAAAGTATAAGGTGTTAAAATGCGATATACGTTCATGTAATTCAATGAAAAGAATAATGCAAAAGGGATCGTTCCACACCACCACCACCCACCCCACACACACACACAAAAAAAAAAAAAAAAAAAAAAAAAAAAAATCCCAAAAGAAAAAAGAAAAGACAACAACACACACATTTATAAGAACAAAAACTAAGCCTTTATACCAAATCGCCAAATAATAAACAGAATAACTAGATTATTATAATTCATGCACAAAATGCAATGTTAGATGACATGTCTTGATATATATTAGGTCATATGTCGAGACAAACTTGACAGTCATCTCATTAACCAAAATATCTATAAAGAATTATTTTCCTTCATTCATGGCATGCGGTGCTTAAAAGTAAATGTGGGCTGACATGTCGGACAATGTTTGGGCTAAAAGGTTTGCAATTATTCATAGAAGAAAATTCTACACATTTAGGAAGAGAAAGAGATGACAAGAGGAAGGGGAATAGGCAAATCTTCAAAATGAACTTCCTTCACTCATTGTTATAAGAAACTATTTATTTGCTTCATTCATTCAGAGTTAATTTGACTTTTCATATCCTTAATTTGATTTTGAAATTCCCTAGGTGGCAGTATTTGGTATGGAGCAATTTATGTTACTTGATGATTTGGTTTCTATATACGATAGCTAATGGTAGATTATTAAGTTACAAAAAAAAAAAAGCTAACATACAACTGATTGTAGTAATTTTTAAAGATAAGAGACCTCATTAACATTTCCATATCTAATAAAAGCCTCATTAGCTGATAATAAAGGATTTCTAAATGGAATTCTTGAAAATGTAAAATATACCCCCATTTGCCTGCAAGCTAACTGTTTCTTGGCGAGACCTCTAATTTTTTGTGCTTGGATCAGGTGCACTTTTTGTGGTTCTTAATCGTGCTCCCAATCTTAAAATGCTTGGTCTTTTACAGGTGATTTTTGTTGCCCTCTTTTTTCCTGTTGCCTTGAAGGAAAATACCAGCTGACCTTTGCATTTTCCTGGTCAGGGTTTTGCTGCTGGCCTCATGCTATGCATTTCTTTTTTAGACTTGACACATAATGCTCTGAACTCTATTGGCTTCTTAAAGGGCAACATTTGGGTGAGTCTACATCCTTCAATGTTTGCAACCTAGTGGTGGTGTGATATTGGAGGTTGTTGCCTTCATGTTGTTACATATTCATTCTTTGACTGGTTATCTTGAAAAGTTTCATTTTTGCAGTTCTATGCAGGAGTCATTTCCTTTGCGGTTATCGTTAATTTTATTCCTGAACCTTCGATTGTTCCGGAAAAAGATGTTGATAACAAAAAAGTATGACTCTTAGGGTGTCATTTATCTTCATACAAATATACCATACTTCAGACATAAAAAACTCTTCATTGCATTCGCAAGTGTTGAGGATTTTGTTTTACTTGTTTCCTTTTGTCATAGCAGAAAGATGATGATGATGGATCAGGTAAAGACCTGATGAAAAAGCATCGTCGGCAAGTCATGTTTAGCGGAATTATCACTGCAGTTGGTAAGCTTGTTCTCCTGTTTTTTTTTGGCTAATGTACCTTTCTATTTTATCTACTTACCTCTCTGGTTACTTTTCGTGAAAGTTCATCTAAGATATAATCTATTATTTTATCTTTCTCCTTCCCTTTCGACTTCTTATGATATATTATAGTCCTATAAATGATGGAACCTGAGCAATGTTTGTTTCACACACTTAATGGTGTTATAGGGTGTACTAGAGTGATCTATCTCTAGGAAGCTAATAGAGAAACAATCGACATATAACCAATTTCAATAAAAAAGGGAACTGGTTGTTCATACATACTAAGAAGGCTGTAGAAAGTTTGATGGAATGGTACAATACAACTCTCAATCACAAACATCAACTATCTAGGCTGGTGCCATATTCTTAGCTGAGGAATAGACAACACAGGGGCATTCCATGAAAACTAGAAGCCTAACCAAGGGCGGGTCCAAGTTGAGGTCAGCTAGGCATGTGCCCCCTTGGATTGAGGGAAAATCCATATATGACTACAATTTTTAGAGAAAATCATGAAGCAAAATATGGGCTAGTAAATTGTCCCCCACCTCAGAAAGGTCTTGTTAGAACCATTTACCCTTTATTCACTTCTCACTCCTCTTTTACTCTCTTTTTACGTGGACATGACCTCATACATCAATTAATAAGAATACCATATTGTGTTATAATTAATAAGAATAATACCTACCTCAATTAAAGTAGATTTATTGTTGCTGTAAAAAAAATTTATTGTTGCAATTTTAGCCATTTAATATATTATATATAATTTAGTTATTTAACATGAGCATATAATTGTGCGGTGCCCCTGAGCCTATCCTAGAATCCTAGTTGTTAGGTGTGAACCTTATTGGTTGTGCAGTTTTATGCACATGCAAACAATTTCTGACATTCCTAGGAAGGTTTGTGGGAGAAGAGTGCAACCTATGTTGAATGCACACGAACACACCAACACAGATGCGACACAAATGACACACAAATACACAACAAATTTTAAATGTACATATAAACTAAAAGTATCATGTCAGGTAGATGTGTGGGACCAGTGCATTCGACACGTATCCAACAACAGAGCTCTATTTGAAGTTTCAGTGCTACTAGGCATATTCAATACATATCACATTCCTTTTGTATATATTCCCAAGAGAACAAAAATCACCCTTGAGAATACTAGAAAATAGCCGTCTCCATTTCTAAGCTAAATTAAATTAGAAATAAAATGGAAGAGGACTGAATTTTTCTAAGACAGAAACCAATTGAGATTTGTCATGACATGAGATAGTTTTTTTAATAGTAAAATATCCCCCTTAAAATTTCTAAATCTGTAAGATATCTATTATTTTTGATGTATTTTGATTTTTTTTTGTAGCTTTACTATTTTTTAAAGAAATTGAAATTAAAATGGAAACACGGACTGAAATTTCCGCACCATGGTAAAAATCCCTGTATCAATATCGGCCCAACGGTTTTTAATATAAATATCGTCAATACCGAACCTCAATATGGATAATTATCTGTCATATTGGCAATATCTGCGCTCATATCGGCTGATACTATATCCTATCGGGTACTTCAAAACCCCATACAATATTGCCGATATATCAAAATCGGCAGATATTTGAAACCATGTTCCAAACTTTCAAAACATTGGGGAGGCAACAAAACTGGAACTGAACCCGAATTCTCAAACATTGCTCCTTATATACAAAATATTTTGTTACATTTCCTTTTCGTAAACTAGCATTTAATATATTTTGTGAATACAAATGTGCTTTAGTTGCTTCATGCAAATTTAGCAAAGCTGTGCTATTATGGAGAATTTTATAATTTCTCTCTTCTGCTCCTTCATACTGCACGTATCTATTACACGCTACAATCTCTGTTGCATGTTTCTGGCTTTAATCTGATGTTGGTCACATTCCGTTTAAGTTGCAGGTATTAGTTTGCACAACTTTCCTGAGGGAATGGCAGTGTTTCTTGGTTCAATAAAGGTGCCTTCCAGTTTTCTTTTTGAAGAATTTAATGTATTGTACCATGGATCACATTGTTTACATACAGCCAGAATAATGCACCAGATATATCTACTTATTTTTATCTCAGTGCAGCATCTGAGTTGTTGACTACTTGATCAGTCCTTATTGACGCAGGATATACTTCGATCTTATTTGCTAACTGAATTGCAGGCTTAAGTTAAAGAATTATCCCCACAATAGTGGTTATGTGCCCAATCTTTATTCTCAAACCATCATGTTACATGAATTCCACATATCTATCATATTTCATATTCATTGTTACTGCTGTCAGTTTGTTGAAATTGTATACTGTTTTGATCATTCACTAATATGTTTGGGAATAGGAGGTTGCTTTCTATCAAGGTGAATCCCTAACTTTGTCACATGACGTATGATAACAGAAACAAATCATGGTTCCATACTAGAACAAGCCTATGTCATCTGTTGGAGTTTCCGCAGGCATTCCTACTCCTTTTCCCTGAAGTTCATTTTCTTCTCTTTTGGTTACTTTGTTAGTAATTCATTTATCTGATTCATGTTGTTTCCAATTAAATATTGTTACAGCTATTCTTACTGTGAGTAGTGATGATATTCATATTTCATTTGTATTAGTAGCATGTTTTGATGTTGCTTATACTTGGATTAGGGACTTCGTGTCGGCATTAACCTGGCTCTGGCTATTGCATTGCACAACATTCCAGAGGTAAATGCTCTTTTATGCAAGTTTTGACGTTTCTAATGTAAAAGCTTGCTTCACCCGTAAAATAATCAAGAACTTTCCAGTTTCATATCAAGCTTTGCCCTATGCCTGTTTCTTCTGTCTTTGCAATCCATTGACATACCATTGGTTTAAGTGGTTCTTTTAACAAGCTATTATCTGGTTAAAGCACAGGCTTAACTCTAGGCTAAATGTTCATTTTGGAGGATACTGCCACCATTTTAGTCAATTTGAGATTAAAAAGCACCCACTCTCTTTATTTGTAAACTACTGTGTAGCTTAAACTGAAATTTGTTTCCTTTCTATTGGACGTTCAAACAAGCCTTACCCAATTAACAAGGTTGACTTTATGGATCCCGTTTTACCATTAGTCCCTATCCATGATATATGTTTATGTAAAAGCAGTATTCTGGAAATCATTTTTCGTTCTTCTTGGCTTTTAATGGCATATGAGATCTCTTCCCTATTGCATCCTAAATTATGAGTTTGGCTATAAATAAGACAAATTAGACATCAAGTAAATTGGCCATGAGGCTAGATATGAGAGAATTTTGTGACGGTCAAGTAGATATTCTGTATAAGCACCACGAATGAGGTTAGACTTCACTACTTGGTGATTAAGGATGGATTTGTGCTCCATAGCTGGGAGGCTCAAGCCTGCTCACCAAGTTTCTGTTCTCTGGTGCAAGGTAAACAAACACTTGCAGAACGGACCCTCAAATTTTGTGTAGACACTCGGTGAGTTTTCCTGTGCCATTTTATGGAAAGGCTTTAGATTTGGTGGAAAAATATTCATACATGTTTGAGATTTATGGTTGTTAAATGTGAATTTGATTTCCAAGAATTGTTGAACATGCTAAAGCGTGTTGGGCGCATGGATGCCCTTGCTCTGACATTTTATAAATAAAGAATATAGTAGAGAATCATCTTTCTTTTTCTTTCTCTGTTATGGGTTATATAGGTTGCTAGTGTAGGAATTTCTTTATCGATTGGAAGGTTCTATAATGCATTTATCATTTGTGTTGGATGATGGGCCAATTGAGCAGTTTGATTCATTTCTGGAATGCATGTGCGTACCACTTTTGGTGGATTGATTGACCACCAGAGTGTTGTCCTAAAGTTGGAATGTGGGCAACGGATTCTTTATCTGGACTGCATTATTTTACAAAGTAACAACAAATAACCTAGCAGTTCATCGTTGAATGGTTGGTTGGATTCTGAATCACTTCCAACTTGGCCAGCATGAATTTGGTGCACTAGCTGTTTGGATGTTATGATTACTTCGAAGGAAACTACACAAACCTTTGAAATTAAGAGAGCAATTTTCCGTGAGTCAGTAATTTAAACCATAGTTTTAGAACTCACACAAAGTTAATCTATTTCAGCTGTTCTGGATCACTTCTTGACGGGATTGGTCGAAACCAGGATGATGATGATTTATATTAGCATATTTTCAATAACCCCCCCAGCAAACACATGCATGCATGCACAGGCAGTCCTACACGGTGGGCTGGGGGTTGTGCACCTAAACCTGACACAAGTTGTGCTAAACAGGGCCCTGATCTAACCTTGTTCTACTGATCGTAAAAGCCCAAAAGGGTAAGTGAGAAAGAAAGGGGAAAGGAGAGGGAAAGGATAGAGGGAGGCAGAAATAGAGGGAGAGAGGATGCTCTGCTTGCACGTTTATTGCTCCTTGCTGATATTGCTACTGTTTGGCTTTAAAATTTGGGTTCTGTTTCACGTGGCTGAAACTCAAATCTGCCTGGAAAGATCGGTATGGTAATTAGTTTGACCTATTCGATTTTTGTTGTCTTTACAGGAAAAAAATCAAATCTGCCTGGAAAGATCGGTATGGTAATTAGTTTGACCTATTCGATTTTTGTTGTCTTTACAGGAAAAAAATGATTCTGTGCTGGTTTGGCGGAATAGTTTCTTATGTGTTGAGTGTTCTTTTTTCATCTAATAAAAGCAAACTAAACATTATCTTTAATATTCACACAGAAAAGTAGTGTATTTAACTATGCCAGAGTTTGTTCTACATAGGCAATCTATATAATTTCTGAGTTTCAACTAACTTTCATGCCAAAAATTATATCACTAACCAATTGTATTTTAGAAGTCTACTTCTGCAACAAGCTTCTCTTGTAATTTTGCATAGCTTCATTCATGGTCTCATTGTCATACCCTGGGGAGCAGTTGCATTGGAGGAATATTTTGGTTCTTTGAAGTTATAATGCTTTGAAGGAAAATATTGCTTAAAGAATCTACATTATGTGATATTTGAAAAATTCACTTTATGAGAAACAAATATATATTTTCGTAATGCTTTGGGCTTCTTTCTGCAGGGGGTTGCTGTAGCCCTTCCTGTCTATTTTGCCACTCAAAGGTAAGGCCTTTAGTGTACTGTATTCATTTTGTGACTATTAGGAGCTTTAAGAAGCTTGTGTTTTGACTAAAAATAAGAATGAAATACTTATTTGTTAACGTCTTTTGATCTATTTATAGGGGTGGTAATGGGCCGGACGGTTCCATGCTTAGCAAGCCGAGGCCCGACCCACATAAAAATACGTAGGCCCAGGCACGACCGAGAGTACTGTATGGGCCTATACCTATAAGCCCGTGTACCAGCCCACATGCTGTACTGGGCTGGCCCGTGGGTGACCCATTCATGCTTGCATCGTGTCGGCTCATTCGTGCCAGAATTTGGCCTATTGTTTTGTGTTTATTTTTTGTTTATTTTGGTCCTAAGAGCAACACGTTCAAAAATCAATTGTTTTATCTTCTAAGAAATTATTTGAGAAGAGAACAATGGCATTTGCGACAATTATTCCAAGGGTTGGGAGTTTCAGACTTTTCAATCTTGAGTTGCTGAATTCACTGTTGATCATGCCGGCCTATTGTGCTGGCCCGGTGGACCTTCATTCGTGACTTCACCGGGCCGGGCCGGGCTGTGCGTGCCTAGGCAAGCCCAGGCACCGCATGAATGTGAAATGGTCTGTAAAATTATGGTCTAGGCACGGCCCAGAGCCCATTGGACTGGCCCATTTAATGAATTTTTCTGGCCGGCCAATAGTGCCTTGAGCCGGCCAGGGCCCATTATCAACCCTAGATGTATTTGTTTTAGCAGGTCATTTCATGCTGTATATACTCTACTATATGTTATTTGAGTTTTCCTTTTTTGTCACTAGCATAACATACTGTTGTTTTTTTTATCCCCGAGGAAAATCATATTGTGCAAAATTACTGAAAAGAAGCATATCTATTCCTCTGAAAGGTTGTCTAATACAATATTTTACTATCTGCATGATTCAGCAAATGGCAGGCATTCAAACTGGCAACGCTTTCTGGTTTTGCTGAGCCACTAGGTGTAATTATTGTAGGTACGTATATGTTTTATCTCATTTATAATAATTGACTTGCTGGGGTCCTGTTGCAAGTGATGCAAGCTGTTTCAATATTTTATTGTTCCCTTTTTCCTATTATATCAGCTTGTTTTTTTTGAACTTTTTATTGGGAATTTGCGTGATGACATCTTATTAAATAGTTACAGTAGAACCCCTATAAATTAATCTCCTCTAAATTAATAACCTCTCTAAATTAATAAAAAATTCCGGTCCCGACTCGGGCCAGTGTAAATAATTAATAAACCCCTCTATTGTAATAATTAATAATTTTTTTTAAAACCTAGTGTAAAATTTTGGTCCCGATTGTCGCATAAATTAATAATTTCATAAAAGTACAAAATATATTACATACAATATTCAAGAACTAGAAAAGTACTTTAAGATGCTAGTTTGCACAAGGCCACCATGTTTGATATTTTTGACGTCATCCTTCATCTTTTAAATTGTCTTCAAGAAGTTATTGTGATCATCTTCTTGTTGTAATCAAAAAGTTTCAACTGAATTTAGAATTTCAACAGCCTTACTTGTGATAAGATATATTTGCAAGGAGATTTTTAAGGAGCTTACCAACCATAAGCGAGATTTTCAAGGAGATTAAATGTTATAGAGCTGTTGGAGGAGTTTGAAAGACGTGAAACATTAAACAGACGCATTTTCTAAGACAAAACAACAATTTACAAGGTAAAATCCTTCAAATTAATAACCTCTCTAAATTAATACTCAAGTGCGGGTCCCAAGAATATTAATTTAGAGGGGTTCTACTGTATATAGTGGAACATATGTAAAAGCAACATATCGCTTGGTTGTGTCCTAGTTTTTTGCCGTTTCACACCTGAGCGCAGTGTTCATCTGGTCAAGATAATATTCATTTACATGATCTTCAGAACCAGGAAAGTCTACTTCAGACCTGTGTTTGGTTGACACTATTATTTTTCTATTTCTTTTCTTTTCCAATAAGTTGTCTGTTAGCTGGAAGCTATTGTCAAATATTATATTCCTCTGATGAAGATATGAGTGGTGTACCAACACCTGGGAGGAAAAGGGTTTGATCTGAGATGACTGTTGATGCATTGGATTGAACTAATAGTGGATAAGTTGGAGACATTACAGAGGCATGGCCATGTGCAGTTTTTTTTATTTTTTATTTTGTATTTAATCCTTATTGTGTAGCATGTGCAGTTTGATATGGCCTTGATGAGAAGTGTTGCTTTGTTATAACACTCAGAAGGTGGTAGAGAAGACCTAACTAAACCTGATTCAACTTTTTTAGTAAAAGTTACATTGTTAGAGGACTGGCCATCATAGTTACTATTGGAGAAAAGTTTTCTGAAAGCCAACCCCTAATAACTGGATTTGGCAGAATACAGTAGTTTCTATTTTTCTACCTAAAGACAATTTAGTCTTTAATTTCATCAACATGTCTAAAAGCTCCCTCTTTCAGCTAGAAAACTCTCCTGTGGCCCAAGTTACATGAACAAATTAGTCCCCAATGTCACTAAAATGTCTAAAAATTCTCTCTTTCAATTGAAAAATCTTTCGGAGCCTAAATCAATTACAATGTTAAAATAAAAATTGAAAAAATATGAATATTATGTTCTTAGGATTATAAAAACTAAGAAAAATTTATGTTCATAAGATATTAAAATGATACAAGTAATACAATCCTGTTGGTAGAACTTTTTATTGAATTTCTTGTCATAGAACATGAATGAAACATGAGGGAGATTTCCAAAAGTGCAAAACCATGGAGGGATAGATACACGAAGGATTTTTCTTTCTTTCAATCATGGTTTCAACTATCAGATTCTGATACATATCAGCAATATTATATCAAATTTTGAGGCGCCTGATACGATGTTAACTCTATAATATTAGCTGATATCAGGACCGATATTGCCAATTTGGCCAAAATTGTCGATATTGATGACTGACATTGCCAGTGTTGATAAATCATTAACCGGCACCAATACCGATACCAATACGAATACCAAGATTTTAATCCATGCTTTCTGCTTCCGGGAAATAATTGTGATACTGTAATGGTCATATAATGACTTGTGTGAAAGGACAAGGATTTTTTTCTACATTATGAGAAAAAGAGGGATTAGTTTGGCATTTAGACAAAATTAGGGACATTTTAGTGTTTTGATTAAAACTTAAGGACTAATTTGTAATTATCACACTGGATATTAAGTTGCATTCAACATTAAATTTGTGCATAATGTATTGCATAAGCCATTTGTGTTGTGCATGGCTATAATACAACACATGCATATGCTTTATGCACAATATGCTTGTAAGTACTGCCACAGTTCATCTTAAATGAGTTTTAAGCAGTGCAGTTTTGCCATGTAGACAGTGCTCATTGGAAATGGAAGTGTTTGTGCACATGGAACAAGTTGCAATAATGATATGTCTTGCCTAGTTACATGAAACTGATTTTCAAATGCCCACAATAAGATTATTGCTAACTGCCAAATTAAAACGAAAAGGTCTGATATCAGTGATATGCACTACTCTCAAACTCATGTGATAGCAATAATATCATACCAATTATGATGAGTAACTGTTTATGTTTTAAATATTGGAAATCTTAATGCTGTAATCCATATTTAGATACATCAAAATCTATGATAGGTACCTTTTTGTTTCCAACTCTCTCTTTCTACATAGGCAGTCTGGATGTGTATCAAAGTGTAACAACAGCTGCTTAGTATGTTTTGTGTTAGGACATGATTGTGTCGAGTTCAAGCTCATAATTATATGAATCAATTTCTCAACATGCAGAACCTGTTGGCTTGTTTGCTTTTCTTTTCTAAGTATTTTAATTCTTTTATTGGTAAATCCACCAAGCTAACAGTACACAGGAACAGTAGGTTGCAGGAAGCAGACTGCGGGAGGACACGGAACTAGGTTATGTCCCCATCAAAATTTGGGGAGTATTATCAATAATCAATATGGCTGAGATAAGAAAATCAGAATACAAGACTAATAAAATCTCGTTTGGTCGACCATGTTGCCCAACTAGTCTGCTGTACACATTTGCTTGTTTCCAGTTGTTGGATTGTTTGCTTTTGCTCATCCCTTGTTATCCAAGGGCCAAGGAAAACCTAAAACAATGACTTAAAATCTCAGTATCAGTATTGGCCATAATATTTTAGTATCAGAATCGGGAATAGCTGGCATTTATCAGCCTTTTCATCTTGTTATTATTGGCAATATCGGGTATCCTTTCGATATAGATTATATTAGGTCATATCTACAATATCAATATTGAGCCAAAATATCGGTATAGGGCGATATTTCAAACCTTTCCTAAAACTCATTGCAAGTCTGGATGATCAGTCTTTTGGCCTGGATTGTCTACTCTATCATACTTGGCTTTTAGTATGTGCTGAGAGTGAGCATCAAATAAAGAAAAATTATTAGTGAATAGCATGTTGATGCTGGTGTATGTTATTTCTGAAAAAATCATTGTTACACAGGTTTTGGAATATCTAGTATTGGAGGAATTATCTGTGAAGAAACCATATCTATCTATTTGATCGAATTGAAATTAATTCAATTGACAAGTCGAGTCTTATAGGATATCCAAATGATGAACTATACAAATGCATCTGCATAATACAGTCATATTTGATTTCTTAATATCTTATGAAATTAGGTTTTGGCTGCATCTCTACTTCTTTTGGCTTCGCAGGAAATTTGCAAGGGCTGTAGTCTGCTCTAGTTTTCTTATATATACTAGTGGCATATAAGCCAGTCATGGAGACTGATTTCAGCCAAAACTACCCTTTCTTGATTGCCGCTATTCTGTTTGTCTTCACACACATCATATCATAAAGTTAACTTCAATAGTGAGTAAATTGCAGATGTTCATTCTGATGTTTATTTTATGTATCATTGTCAAATAAGAGTTGATACATTACCTGGATGTTTTCCCCCTTATAATTAGTCAAAGTCTTGAATTTTTCGTGTCAATACTAAGATCTGTCACCTTTTGAAGGGACATGAGCTGTAGCCGCTCGGCCTTTGTACATTTTCTTGGATATAGGAACATCTACTTTAAAAGATTACAATAATTATTCTTTTTCCATGGAACATTGAAATGGTGCTGGGAAGCAACAATGATGATAACTTTATACAGATTCTCCCCCTAACATCCCATGCCATTCCGAGAAATGCTGTTCATTTAGAACCTAAAAACCTTTTACATGCCTATAATTGCTTTTGAAAATTGCATGATATGAATTGCTTCAAATAACTCCGAAGGTTCACAAAACGTCTCTGTCAAATGCAGCATACCTCTTCCCAAGCAGTCTAGATCCTGAAATTCTCGAAGGCTTACTTGGAGCAGGTTGTTCTCCTACTAAGCTGATATCTTTTTATGATCAAATGAGAATTTGGTTATTCTGCTCTTCTTGCTTGTTAACTTTTTCTTCTTTCCTAACTTACTAATTTTTCATGCAGTTGGTGGTGTGATGGCATTTCTCACTTTACATGAAATGCTACCTTTGGCATTTGACTATGCCGGGCAGAAACAAGCTGTTAAAGCAGTCTTCCTAGGAATGGCTTTCATGTCTGCAAGGTTAGCCGCTAGCAGGAAGAATGGTTTATTTTTTGGCTCACTTTGAAATTAGCATCAAGACAAAAAATAAAATAAAAAAACAAAATAAAAAAAAAAACCAACGCTTCTCACTCAAAAGCCTTCTATGAATTTCCATTTCATAGTGCCTTAAAAGGTTGGCTTATAAAGGACATTATTGATCGAGCTTTAGATCTTAATCCAATAGGTTTAGGTACAACGGACATGTTGTATATTGCTAGAAAGCTAGACTTTATTTCATTGATGAGGGATGGTCCTCCTCACATTATTATTCTAACATTATTTCTTTTCCTACTTCCCATTGTGGTTTCTCGTTTCTGGTCTAGGTTTTGTCACTTATAAAAGTTTTGATTATTTGGCAGCTTGTACTTTCTAGAAATCAGCTTGCCAAAGGAGATGAGCTTGTAATCTGAGATGGTTTATCAATTACTGTTGCAACAATACATGCTTTGTACACAAACCTGGCAGGTTCTTCTCTAGCCAATGTCTAGAAGTTGTATTTGTACAATAAAATTAAAGGAATAAAATTGTGGATATTACAATTATGGTTCTTTTTCATGTTTCCCTTTTCATGCATGCTCAAGTTTTCTTTACCTTTCTTCCAGCACTTTGTATCATCATTCTCATGAAATGAAAAGAGTAGTACTCCATCCCATGACTCTGTCAGAATACAACCAGTGGTTGAGGCTGTTCGTTATGGCCTGATGGCATCCTGAAGAAGAAGAACGTATTTTGGAACACATTATGTTTTCTAGTCAAGAGTCCGCCTGATGAGTGGACGTATTGTTGTATCATCTACTTCCATGCTAAGCCCACCACATATTATATTGCTGAAGAACTTGCACTAATGTATCAAGGAAACTTGTTTATGATTGCCATCTAAATGGCTTGAGAATTCTTTGAGTTCTTATGGATTGTGGATTTCATGTTCTAATGTGACTACTGGAAGACGAATCATTACTGGCATCTAAGAAACTCTTGCTTGATCACTTGATAAACTATTATAATTCTGATTTTATGATGCTTCTTCATTTCTATAATCTATGAGCGAGAAAATTGAAAGTAATGTTTGTTAAGCTTTCAACTCTAACGACAAGTACTGACATCTTATTGTATTACAAGTTAGGGTTGCAATTTCTTAATTATACGCTGAAGTGAAAGTTGATAACTGAACCATTTCCTGGAAGGCTACACAGTTTGTTTGTCATGTTAACCACCAGGTATTCTAGTATCAGGTTCTATCAGGACGCTCTCCATATATGTAATTGAACTCGATTCAAGCAGTACAGACTAAACCGACAGACCAAAGATCTCTTACATATCTGATGCATTTTGTTGTGATGAAGCATGTTATAGCTATGGGTTTGTTGAGAGTCTATCCTTCTACCATAGC
The DNA here is from genome assembly GCA_038442645.1 of Agave tequilana. Lineage (NCBI taxonomy): Eukaryota > Viridiplantae > Streptophyta > Magnoliopsida > Asparagales > Asparagaceae > Agave > Agave tequilana. Next base: position 85,489 of record JAVJIF010002386.1, read on the forward strand.
CGGACTAGTAAACTTGTATATCCTAAGATGTAGTTTGTTCAGAGTAATTTTCCTGTCAATAGTTGAGAATATAAATTGGAGAGTTAGGTAGACTTATATTGTAGTCACATATTGAACTCCTTATCTCGATTTTTTTCACCATACTTTTGCAGTGATTGTTGTCTCTCAATCAATTCTCCATGACTGAATCCCTCAGATCTCAAAAATTCAATTCTCTGCTGATTTTGTGTCCTGGACAGAATGCTGAAGTGTGTGATTTGAGGATTGTATGGATGATAGCTTGCAACTTCATGTCATTTCAACTCTGTTTTTTAAGACTTCTGTTGCTTGGCCATGGTTCATAATCCCTGGATGTATCAGGAGCATGGCCAGTGTTTGTAGGTAGCCATATATTCATGTTAAGAAGAGTAATGTCTGTACAAAAATTTACTCTAGGTCCTAGCAACTTAAAAGCATTGCTTTCTTCATAAAATTTAGAAGAGATGGCTTGGAGTCCTATAGTTGGCATCAAACTATAATTTACATTTATATAATGTCAAAAGTCATTATCATCGCCATTTTTCAAGCCTTTTCCTATCAAAGTAGGTGGTGCATGAGTATGGCTCTCCATGGAGAAGTCAGTTGATTGTTAGATATGATCAAATTCATATGGGCAATTTGTCAATCTGTGGCATTTACACTCATTCAGTTGTGAGATCAATATATACCGAGATGGAGGCATGAATTTCATCTTCGCCCAAACTTAGATCTATTGTATTTTGAAGAGTTAATCATCCACATTGTCATTTGGTATAGTGAACTAATTAAAAGGCGCAATGCAAGTCAGGACCAAGACTAGAAAGGGTCTGCTCATGATGTGTTATTTGGCATGCGCAACACATGGGTGAAGGCTCTCGGCAGCAGAGAATCGCCTGCATGCAGCACATCGAATCGATTCCATCACATTCACGGCATCCTATATATGACTTCTTGTAAGGAACGATCTTTCAGGTATGGTTAAGATTTGCTTTGTGGTTGGAGATCTTGATTAAAGACTTACCACTCGTACACCGATTTAATGCTTGTTGAAGTGCAACCATCAAATTATTCACACATGATATATATTCTTGCCCTTATAGATGAATCATTGCTGAAGTTTGCCTAGTCCTTCTCTCACTATATCAGGGTTAATGAGTTTTCTGATTGGATCCTTTCAGGTCCAATGGGGGAATGGAGAAGGATATGTCGAGGCATTCAAGGTATGGAGCCTCTCTCTCTCTCTCTCTCTCTCTCTCTCTCTCTCTCTGTGTCTCTGTGTGTGTGTGTGTGTGTGTGTGTGTGTGTGTGTGTGTTGAATTTTATCTTTTGATGTAGGATGGCTAGCTAGAGATGACCATCATTAAAGTAAAAGGAGGGTAGAGGAAGTCTTTCATCAACTGAAGAGGAAAGAATCACTAAATTTCATCGAACTTTATCGGGGAGAGATCTCTCTTTGTTGGCATTTACATCAACCTATGTACACTATAGGTTATGGACCATTCAAGTAAATGAAAGTGAAGGCATTGTGGGGAGGAAGAAGGTTGAACAGTTGGGGATGGGCAATAGGAGAGGAGATGTCTCTTTTATTTTTTTTCCCCAGCTGTTAGTGAAGGCACTGCCAAGGTTTTTTTTTCCCATTCCAAGCATTCCATTGGTTTCTTGCTGAATGCAAGATGATCACTCTATATATATTATGTTGCAATTCAGAGGGAGTAAGAATAATACTTAGAGGATTTTTACTCAAAAATACATGTATAAATGAAGATAAGCGTATGTATGTTGTATTTCCAAGCAATGTGCTTAATCTAATTGGTTACATTTTGATGTGTGATTTAGGAAAATAGATTCAAGTTAGGATTACATGAAGTGTTGTATGCTTTAATGTTGAAAGTGTGTAGACAAATTATGGTGCAGTATGGAATAGCCAGGGTGAGGGTGATTGTGTTGTGTTTTGGAAGAATAGATTCAAGTTAGCCTCAAAGAATGCCTCTAGCTGAAGGTCTTAATTTCCTAGTGTGCGCGCGCGCGCGCGTATGTGTGTGTATTGTTGTTGCAGATTCATATCATCTTTTTCTGTTATGTTAACAAATCCTTGTCAATTCACACGTGCACGTTTTGCACGAAGAAATATATTATCTCAGGACCTGATAAATGATCATGATGGTCGAAATTAAATATATTATAAATATGTCACTAGCGGGGCAGAAATGGTGACTTGTAGGTGAGCGGAGCTCTTGACGAACCCAAGGCCATCACTCGACCACATTCGCTGGACCCTTTATGTACTAGTTGATGGCTTACTTAATATCAACCATCTAAGAGTCTAAAATTGACCAATTAGTTGAAATAATTGTTGACAAATATATACGACCACGAAAAGAGGCTAACAAAATGTTATAAATATTTTTGCATGTAACTAGATTGGTTTTTCTTTGGCTTGTTTTCGTAGGAGAAAGTCTATAAATACAAATTATTCAGATGAAAAAAATAAAACGAAATTAAAGAAGGTAACACTAGTTTGCCACTCAAGATAAATCCAATTTTCCTTCCAGAAATTCAAAAAAAAGAAAAGAGAGAGAGGAAATAGAAGAGGAGATCAAGTGTACAGATTACCCTTCATGGGCGCAAGATTGATATCCAGCGGTTGCATTTGTGTTTCTCAAAAATGGGGAGATTAGTGATTCCTGCTGTCAGTTTTTTGCACTTTCTCGAACTCATGTTTGTTTGACACCAACAAGAAAGAAGGAAAAGACAAGTGATATCAACAAAACATCACACTTTACCTTCTTAAAGTTTCAATAAATTTTGAGCTGAAAATGCTTAGAAATTCGACATGTGTGAGGCCCGCTCTTATGTTTTTTTTTTAAAGAAAGCTTGAGAAACTGATGCAAGTGTTTTTCAACCGAACAACCTCTATAAGCTATCTATGTGGATCTAATCACCTCCCCCTTTTCTATTTCGTTCTGCCAATCAGAGACCATTGATTTGCAGATCATTAGTTTAATTAGCGTTACTCTTTTGGATTAATTTTTGAACTCATGGGAGATTTTTTACTTGTGTAAAAAAGAAAAATGTTATCTTGCTAGACACTGCTTTCCTAAGTTCAATGTGGACTTCAGGTTACATAAAAGACTGTAGCATATATTTTTTTGCATATATTAGAAAATAATTCATAGTGCTCTTACACCCGGGCATGTTTGGATTCAACCGGAAAATCAGAAATGGGAAGCGAGAAAATTCATTTTCTCATTTTCCTTGGTTGTTTTGAATCGCAAAATCGGAAATAGGAAAATCTCTTTTTCCTTTTCCCTTTTACATCTTTTTTTCCCCCTTTTTACACTACATTTTCACACGTGTAGGTGCTACAGTTTAATTTTATAGTTATGTAAATCTCACTATATATTAAATATATAATTTTAAATATTAAAAATTTCAAATTTTGTTACTATTTAATATTTAATTAACAAATTTATTATACATTTTAGTTTCTAATAGCATATTTATTTTAATAATATTGGTATTATTTAAATCACTAAACCGTTAATTTTGTGATCATTTTTTCACTTACACTACTAATCAAATACTAAAAAATACAATATATTTTTTCACTTACACTTTCACATAACAACTAAACAACGGAAAACTTACTTACACAAATCTCATATTTTCATTTACACTTACACTTTTCCATCTCTATTTCTCACTTGCACTTTTTTCTCCCAAGCAAACCAAACACGCCATAAAGAAAACAGATACAAATATGATAATATTCGTGTAGCCATATCCGCTTCAATGCACCTCTACTATTGACCACTTTGGGTGATACCAATTCAAATTTTCTTCTGAATTCTGAATTCCTCTTTTTCGCACAAATTTCGACCAACATTTGTAGGGTCAACTGACCCCGTTTCACCTTGACTTTGACTTTGACTTTGACCACTGCCATTCACTTCCCAAGCCCCAGCGACGCCTCTCAGCAAGCTATCCAATCTGAATCTGCCACCTGCATCGTTAATGGGACCCAGTGGTGAGAGAAAGAGAGAGTCAGATTGTTTTGTTTCAGAGGTCAGCAGTATTAGGTCAAATGAGAGAGTTCAGTACAAAGATACATATAGAGACCGCTGCATGCAAGTTAGAATTATTAGCTGGCGTTTTGCAGTGCAAATCTTACTCTGTCTCCTTTGCATGCATCATGCATGCATGGCTAGTGTCTGCTGCCTCTCTAAAGTACAATTTGGATATATAGCTGAATTAGATTCAGAAAATGATGATGAAAAACTGATGCATGTTCACATGCTGCAATGAGATTAATTAATTATTTAGTTATTATATGTTTAAAAGAAAGAGATCATGAATCATGATGATGACAGTGTGTGTGTGTGTGTGTGTGTGTGTGTGTGTATGAGGTTAATATCTGATCACAGAGACCCAACTGATACTTGTTCTCTGTTTGTTTTGAGTTGGTGAACTTGATACAAATTGATTTCTTGCTGTTATGACTGTAAGAGTACTCCAGAAGCACTATTTGCATGGCAATATCTTGCCATAAAGATTATAATTAAACATGAGAATAGTTTCTGAGTGAAGAAGATTGAAGTTGTGATGCAAAAGGACCATGTTTGATGTATAGAGAATAATATACGCATGTGTGTGTTCGTGTGTGATCACTTGTTATTTAGTCAAAGAGACATCAATTCCCAGAGTCTAATAGAGCATTTTCAAGCAATCAAATGACATGTTTAGTTCTTTTCGTGTTCTCTCAAAGTTTAATTCATTGCTTTCGTATTGAAACAAGAAAAAGAATGAAGTATTAAATCGAAACCTTTTTTGTTTAATACTTGATAAAAATTGCAATTAATTTTATTTGTTGCCAAGTAGATAGAGTATTTCTCTTTTTTATTTTGCGACTAAGTTTTGATTTAGTGACACAAGAATGTAGGCGGTTATGAGTGGTTCGAAATTAAACTAAACTCATTCAGAAAAGAAAATAATCTTATGGTAATTAAAATGTTAATTATTTTGAAAGAGGTCAAATAAGAATACTATTGAACACACACACACACACACTCGATTTTGATCCTCTCATCTTACATGTTTCCTTGTCTCACAGAAGCACCAAGCAACAAGCTTGGAATTTCTCACTCAATGGCTTTGATATGCTCCCAAAATACAAACAATGTTAAATAGGACCTCAAGTAACTAGGTTTTTTAGTTCGTACAAAGAGATTAATGTCGTTTACTTTTTAATCCAGGCCCTTTGCTATAGATTATTAAACAGTGCTCTCATGGGGCTCATGCAAATGGGACCTTGATCTTTGAGCATGTTCCCTTGATTTGATGACCCAAAAGGAAAAAAGAATAGGAATAGGATTTAATGACTTCAAACATTGGCTTTTCCCATGTCCTTAAGACAAAGTCAAATGATCAAAAGCTTGAGGAATCTCCAAAAAATAAAAGTATAGATTAATCCACACCTTAACTTTTAATTGAGGAGAATTGATCAAACCAAAAGTAAATTACTTTATATGTAAGTCTAAATAAGTGGCTTTCTTGTATGTTTTCCTCTAGCTATTTCTTTTCATTGGTGTTTTGTTCTCTTTCCTTCGCTCCTACATATTGTCTTCATCATGTGACATTCAAAAGCGGCTTCAAATCATTCAAATCTTTTACACATATAATTACATTTTGTTTCACATGGTTCCGTTGAGAGAAATGGGAAAGCAAAGGAAGGACTACAGCAACCTCTGATTATTTGTTTTAATTAGTGATTAGTGATAGTAGAATAAAGAGGCTCAACTTATTATGTTCCAACCACCTCACATTGACTCTTCCCTCACCTGAATCTGGATTTGTTCAAATCAGATAAAAAGGATTAGCAACTTTTAGATTAATATAATAATGCCAATTATTTGATTCGCACGGTAGTTTTCGATAATCATGTTCACGACATCGATAATCATAAATTATCATAAGGATGAAATTAAGGATTAATTAGAGAAGAAGTTTAATCATGGTTCTTGTTAGTTAGCCCTAGTGATTCCAGTCAAGGGGGACAAACTTGTCCCCTTGTGTTGGGACTGATCTTGGTGTTGAAGGATAAACATACTGTTTTCAAAAGTTTGTTGGTCTCATTGATGCCAAGGTTAAAACACTACAATCTACATTGCAATCCATGAACATGCACAAACATACAAACATGCACAAACAAAGTATGTGGATGGGGAGGGTCATTGGGATTTCATGCAGACATATAGGGAGGCAAAGGATTTTTATGTCCCCATGTGAGAATTCCTCTATATTAGTAAACTGGGTGGGGGTTAGCTCCTTCTCACGTTGGACCACGTGATGGTCCAACGCGAGATGAGCCCTTTGATCCAAGTTGCTTTAAGATTTGGGAAGAAGTTAGATAGACACCAAATGAACGCGTTCTCTCTCTGTTACCTGCACAGGAAAAAAAAAAAGAAAAAACACTCTCTCTCGATCGCCCTCGTGGATTCCAGCTCACGAGATTCCCACTCTCTCGCTCTCAGATATTTTAACCCAGCCATTTCCCCTTCTCTCTCTCTCATCGCCATGGCGACCGCGCACGGCGATCTCGAATCGGCCCTCCTCCGTTATCCTGCGCCTCCCTCCGCCCCCTCCCCCGCTGTCGTGCGCTGCCGCCGCAGGATCTCGGCTATCGCTGTCGTCGCGGCGCTAATCAGTAAGCAACTAATTAATCACCTCATCCTCTGATTTTCCATACAGCAGCGGAATTAAGCGTGATCTTGTTTTCCTCAGCTCTCGGAGTTGTTGTATTTCTCTCGATTCGATTCGATTACGGCGGCGGCGGGGATGGGAGGAGAGCTTGATTCAGATTTTATTAAAAAGATTATATTTTCTTATATGGATATACCCAATCTCTTTGCCCTAGGATACCAGTGTTATCTCTGATTTTGGATTTCAGGAGAGTGCCCACCATCTGTTTGTCGATTTTTCGTTGTGTTCTTGTTTGAAAATTTCATAACTTTGTTGTGTGCAGACACTGTAGCTATGCCGACTGGGGAAGAAAATGAAATATCCACAGTTCGAACTGCATCCATCTATTTGAATTCAAGGTCGGAAGAGATCTCGCTTGGTTTCCGATCCTCAAATGTCCGACGATTGTTGGGAGACGCTGAGAGAGGCCCTCTGCAGACCCTCACAGCCCAAGTTGAGTCTGACGATGAACAACCATCCAATGCGCAACTTAATGAAATTGCACGAGGGAGTGAAGAAGAAGAAGAAGAAACTAATGAGCACACACCCAATGAGAACAAATAGTGTTTACAGAAGGAGACGGCTGAGACGGGGAGGACAATGCAGAGAGTTTGTTGGGTTCTCAACAAGACATTGAGTCACACGGAAATATCTTCAAGGTGTGAGAGCTGGAGGTGCAGGAGGAAGCGAGGAGAATGAGCAAATGAAACAGCTAAAGAAAGCTCTCGTGGTGAGCAAGTTTCAAGGCATGTCGCATTCTGACATGGTAGTTGAGGTGGATGATTTGGTTGCAAACATGGGGGATTTGTTGCTGGAGCCGCCTCCAGAGTTCGTTCAGAAAGGCAATGGAGCATCAAGTTGATGAGTCCATGACTGTTTGCTGGTCCAAAGGTTTTCACAAAGGATAGATTTTGTATATAAAATAGAGTACAATGTTATAGAGCTGATCGAGGATTAACTTAGAACCTGTAACCATTTCTTGTTACATGAAGAAACCTGGAGATTTATTTCATTTCTTGTTGCCAGGAAAGTTATCAGAGTCTGGAATGAAATCCTTTCTTAGTTTTTGCATGCAGAGTTCTGATTTAACTTTAAATATCAGTAAAAGATCAGTATGCAAAGAATTTCCACTACTACTGATTTGATCCTTTAAATATACTGAATATATTGTTTTAAAACATAAGCTCTCACAAAATTAGAGAAAACCAAATCATCAAGATCCAAAAATAACTGGTAAGATTATAGCAATGTCAACAACAATGAAACAACAACATATAGCAGTGTGACTCTCAAGTAAGATTACAGCAATATCAACAACAATGAAACTACAATGTATAGCAGTGTGGCTCTCAAGAAGGCTGCAAAATCCTCAGGCATGATCTCAATCCCCAAACTTGCAGGTCTCGTTTGATGGGTCCCTGTTGGTGATGGTTGCCAGGTTGAAGAATCCACAGACATGGTCGTCATGAAGAAACTTAATACATCAATATATATCACAAGTTATGTCTACCTGAAGAATCATATCTCAGAAACTATTATGACTCTGAAACTAAATTAGTACCAAGTTCTAACACAAACTGATATAGCTCAAAAACTGATATAATTCAAATGCATATAATGACACAGAAACTAAAGCAGAAATAAGTTCATAACATGACACAAAAACAAGTTCATAACAAGTTCATAATCAGGACAGAGAAATAAGTTCTGACACAAAAACAAGTAAAAAGAGATGTGCAAACTAAGATCAAAAGCTCTCTAATAAAGTTTTAAGAGAAGTCAATAGTTTTTGTAGCATAGTCTTCAAGCAACATCAAAAGAGTATAAATCCTCATTTCTGTTCATTCTCTACCGGATCCAAAGCCTGTAATTAAAAAGTTTAATCAGTATGGGAACAACGTCAATAAGAACATTAATATAATTAAAATAATTTTCCAAATCATTAATTCAATAAAGAATAGTAAAAATATTTTACCTATAGGAAAATTTGCTAATATCAAGCTCTTGATCATTAGTGTTTACTTTTTGCGTTGGTTTTGAAATCATGAGAGGAAGACCCATCCTGACTTGTTTGGATATTCTCACACGAAAATAGTTGATATGTATTAGGAAGCATAGATTCCTGCATATAAAATAAAAATTTTATCATAGTAAATTTTAATTAAAATAAACTGAAAAATAAGTCAATCATTTATATGAACTAAATCAAATAAAACCTGGTTAGCCATATTTATCCCATGGAATTCTTGTGGAAAAGCACCATGTATAGCACCAAGAAGTTGAGAAGCTGAGCCAAAGGGTCCCTAGAAATTTGATTACAAATGTTATAAAATGTTATCTTTTTTATAGACAAATCATTAATAAACTTCCAGTATTATACAAAAAAAAAATTGAAGATACCTGGATATGATTATGTTGCTGCATTCCATATATAGAATTGTACCCCATGGAGCCAACTTGATTTGACAACATGCAATTTGAAGGTAAAAGTGACACATTATTTGAATTGCACCCCATGGAGCCAACTTGATTTGGCAACATGCAATTTGAAGTTAAAAGTGGCAAATTGTTTTTCAACATATCAGGATTGTTTGATGGACCTAATTTGGTAAAATAGAATATGGTTATTTGAGAATTAAAAAAATGTAGACTAATATTTTTATTAAAACTAAATGCATACACTGAATATGTACCTCTTGTGCTTCTTTTCTTTTTGGTCTTCTCAAGTGCACCCAAATATCGCTTGACACCTCGACCACCATCCTTTTTTCTTATTCCCATCGCACTTGTAGAATTTATTGGGTTCCTATTTGTATGATGTTCTTGGGCTGCATTTTTGTCTCTTGCAACATTCATAGACAGAGTAGAGGATGTAGCAGTGATGTTTCCACTATGAACTTGATTTTGATTTTGATCTTGAGAGGGTGCAGTGTGTGGATCTTCTTTGTCATCTTGCTCCGTCACATATGTTTCTACCTTCTTCATAAGTTTTTCCGCCAGATCAAGGATAAATTGGTATGCCTTTTTATTTTGTGAAGCTCTTGCAAGAATATAATTGTATGTATGCATCAATGAAGAATATCGATTAGCTGCACATACATTTGGATCTATTTTATTAGATCCTTCATTATTTACCATTATCCCGGCTTTAGCATCCTTACACCACCTTTTCAAATAGTATTTTTGCGAAAGCTCTTTCACGTTCTTGATATCTAAGACCTTCAAAACATGACAACACTGAATACCAGCAAACTCAAACTTCTTACAGATACATGTTATAGAATCATCTGAAGAATCATATTTGACACTGTGTTCCCTTTTCACTTCCTTTCCTTTCTTGACTATTTTGCTAGTAACTTTATATTCATGTATTGATCCATCAACAAAACCATCATGCAAAATACAGTTAAGAAATAATCCATACTCCACTTCAAACCACTTAAACACCTTAGGAGTATACAAAGATGCAGCTTGCTTTAATAAATCTGAGAAGAAAACTTTTGGTGTACCTTGGTTTGCACGAAAATCTGAAACAAGCTCTTTATGACGTCTTTCTTCAATAAGTCTGTCATAATGTCTAAAAAAATCAAGCAACCTTTGTGTAGGATGCAAATATTTTTTTATTACACTATTCAAACTTTCGCTTCTTTGAGTACTCTTCATATCGGCACAAAATGATTGACGTCCATAAACTAAAGCCCATCTCTCTCGATCTTTAAACAAGTTATTCAACCATTCATTATCAGCTAGGTCATATTTTTCTAGCATTTGATCCCATGCATCTAAAAAATCCTCCTCATTCTCACATTCATATACACAGTGACTAAAATCATGCTCAAAACTCGATGAACCACTGAATACATGACTTAAATGCTTTGCAGCATTTTGGTACATGTGCCATACACAGATTCTATGAACAGTATTCGGCCATATATCAGATATAGCTCTGCTCATTGCTGCATCTTGATCTGTCAATATTACCTTTGGGAATTTTCCACTCATAGCATGACTGAAGGTGTTGAATAACCACTTGAAAGACGCCACTTTTTCATCATAAAGAAGTGCCGCACCAAATATTATAGTTTCTTTATGATGATTTACGCCAACAAAAGGTGCAAAAGGCCTACCATATGAGTTTGTCTTGTAGGTTGTGTCAAAACATACAACATCACCAAAAAAATCATAATCCAATATTGACCTTGCATCGGCCCAAAATATATTCGTGATCTGATCATCTTCATCTAACTGTACAGCATAGTAAAATGATGGGTTCTCTCTTTGACAATTTTGAAGGTACTGCATAATAGCTCCGGCATCTCCTAGTGCCATATCATGATCACGTTTTTCTCTCAGATAATTTTTGTAATCATCTGGAAGAAAACTCAATTGTCGACGTCCTCCAACTTGTTTAGCCATAAGATTGTAAGTGTCCTTGGCACTGATTCCAACAGAATTTGCAATATTAGCCATTGATTTCTGTGCATCAGTGATATGTCTGTGCGACTTCAATAAATGCCTTTTCGATGGAGTGACCTTTGCATGATTATGTTCCGGCTCAAAAGAATCCACCTTATAGGTACCATTTTTACATAGCTTGATAGACATGTGGGCAAGACAGCCTGTTCTTTCATCTAATTTCTGATATTTTGGCTGCTGAAGTGGAGTTTTCTGTCGATAATGACCTTCTCTATTGCAAGTGAAGCTTCTATATATGACAACATTTTTGAATTCTTCCTTATTTGATTCTTCCGAACACTAAATCCAATGTTGCGTGCATATTCGTTATAGAACTTATAAGCTTTGTCATCATCAGTAAACTCCATCCCTATCTGAGGTGCATCTAACCTTTGATTAGGCTTGCTTCTGATAGAAGGCATACCTTCTAGTAAGATTGACATACATTCTTCATTCCTTCATAAAAAATTGAGTAGAAATATAGTGAATTAAAATAAAATATCTAAATCTTTGAACAGTGAATTAAAATTTTTGCATATATGGTGCATTTCTAAATAGTCTTTGAACAGTGAAGTTAAATTCCCTGACCAATGAATTAAAATTCCTTCATAAAAAGTATCTGAACAGTGAATTAATTTTTCTCATATACAGTGCATATCTAAACAATCTCTGAGGAAAAATACATGTGAATTTGCGTGCAGGAAATATTTTACCTATAGAAAAATTTGCATCGCAACTGTGTGAATTTGCTTCTACATGTGAGTTTTGCCTATAGGAAATATTTCACTTATAGGAAAATATTTTACCTACAGCATGTGATATTAGCAAAATTTAATTATCTACTAATAATCTCTAAGCAGAAAAATTTTCCAAAAAAATTTTCCCTATGAGAAATTTTGCTAATTCTCATTTTTTCTAAAACATGTTTCATGTTCCCTTGAAAGCTTCACAACTGTGTGAGAAAATTACCCCGTAAAAAGCAACTATTTCATTTTTGCGTGTATGTAGCGCAAGCGATGGAATTTAATTCTACATGGTGGAAAAAGAAATTTACAAAGAAAAAGAACCTTAAAATTATGCAAATTCACATGCTAATTTCTGTTCATATCTTACTCGTTTGCACTGTGCAACTGATTCAGCCCACTACCGGCCCGCTCGTTCCTGTCCACGTCGACTCTGGCCTCCGCCAACACCCCGATGCAGTCCTTCATGGATATCGTCCTTGGCAGCGGCGATGTTGGAGAACGTGGACTTGTCAGAGAATAATGCGAAGGATTGGGTTCCGACATGAACGAGCAGGAGGATGATGTCAAGCAAGAGGATGAAGCACGCGAGATTGTTTGGGTTTTGAATTTTTTCCTCCTGAGTTGCAGTGGGAGAGAAAGAAGAGGAATGGGTGTTTTTCTTTTTTTTTTTTTCCTGTGCAGGTAACAGAAGGAGAACGCGTTCATTTGGTGGCTATCCAACTTCTTCCCAAATCTTAAAGCAACTCTGGATCAAAGGGATCATCTCGCGTTGGACCATCACGTGGTCCAACGTGAGAAGGAGCTAACCCCCACCCTAGTAAACTCCATGGTCCTTGTGAAAATTACATTAATTTCATATGTGAAATCTTAGTCCTAATTGGACCAATGGTTTGTAGAACATGAGCTCTAATTAATTAGAGAAAAAGTATAATAAAGAGAGAAAAGTCTTATTTTTTCCTTTCAGTCAGATAATGTCACCTGTTATTAGTATATGAGCTATCACTACTTATTTCATATTGAGTAAATTGTAGGAATCTACAATGTATTATTACTGTTTTGTAGAAAATCCTATATTCTATTGAAATGAGTAGAAAACGTTCTTATTCTATTGAATTCACTAGAGAGAAATACTCGGAGAGATTTGATAGCCTAAGCCAAACCTAAGTTTAATGGACATGATTTTTTTGCCAACATAGTTTCTGTTAAATCCATCAAAATAGAAAAAAATTCTTCCAAATCTTAAATAATATAGAGCTGGGTTTACAACTCAATTCAATAGAGTAGAGGTTTTTATACTCATATCAAAAAACATCAAGGTTTTCTACAAACTGCTATATTACAAAAGGTTTTTTATAGTTTGTTCTTTCATATTTGATTCCACTGATGCAACCAAGAGGAGAGAGGACTCTCTTTTTTATCTTTGTTTTTTATTTTTTAATAACATTTATTTATTTATATTATTATGGGAAGATATGGATTTTCTTTAAATACATCCAAGATTTTGGCTTGTGCTTTGTGCTTTGAGCATATTGGAAAAGGTCACTGTGACCTTTTGTTCTCTTTAGTTTATTGGTGTAGTGGAGAGAGAACTGGTCCCAATGTTCTAAGATAACTGAGGAATGTAGGTCTCAGTGTGAACAGTAGCACCAAGTGCAAGGCATGCATTATATCTTTTGTGGTGGTCCCTATGTGTTACTGGTCTCATTTATTTCATCCCCTCCTCTCTTTGTATTTGTTTACCTTGGGCAAACTTACAACACCAATTAGATTATTGAGATGGTGCTGCAAAACCCTAATCACTGGTACTATACCTAATGAAGCCAATATAAGAATGATTAACTTTCCAAAAGAGATTGTAATGTTAATAGTATTTTTATGGAAGTAATGTAAATCATTATCATTATTATCTAAGCCTTGTTCTATCAGAATGAGGTTGGCTATAGATCAAGGCTTACACGAAAAATTATCATTATTATCTAAGCTTTTTTTTATCAAATGAGATTGGCTGTAGAGTAAGGCTTCATGAAAGATTTGTTAGTCCAAAGGCCTTTCAGCTTAGTTTTGATGATGACTAACTTATGAAGTTATGTTATAAATGATCTTGTGTTTATATAGTTTCAGATATTGATCAAGATCTTAGTAGGTGTTTAGCTTCAATAAAGAATTTATAGTCAAGTTTCGAAACTAGCACGTGCTGATTCAAGAGCTCGTGCTTCAAGATCGCATCTAGTACTCAAGATGGAGTCAAGCTCATGGATCGTGTTTGGATTAAGTCGACTTAGAGAAGAAGGCTTATATCTAGGTTTGTTTAGTTTAGTATTTAGATCTTGTGTAAAGATAATTTAGTTTTGATATGCTCAAGTATATTCACACACACAAATTTATAGTTTTTGGTTTCAGTTTAACCGTTTTAGATTTTCAAGAATACATATATGGTTTCATGAATAGAGTTCATCAAAAGAAGTTTACATGGTTTAATGTATTTTAGATTTCATCCATATACATCTATGCTTCATATGTTTAAAAAAATCTATTTTGATGTATCTAGGTCATGTGTTTAAAGTTTTGATTTTATCAAAACTTAGTTTGGGATTTATTGTCAAAAACAAAGATATATCATTTATATGTGTATTTGATCATTTTCATACACACTATACTTCAAATGTGTTTCAATATCTTATTTTTGTATTTGAACAAGTTTTAAAAAAAATGAAAATTTCATTTTGAAGTTTATTTTTGAAAAATACGGTTTTTGGTTTAAGCCTTAATTTCTTTACCTCAAAAATAGTTCAAATTGTTTAAGCCTTAATTTCTTTCCCTCAAAAATAAAGATATATCATTTAGACATGAGGATAGTCTTGGGTATATAAGGATTTGGGCAACTCCACCTAAAAGGTTAGTTTTTTGATATAGTGCCCAAGTCCTTCAATTGGTATCAGAGCCATGCCTCGAACTTAGTCGCATGTGTGTGATGTTCGATGTTGTTGATCCCCCAATTTGGTGCAAGAAGGTACAATACTGAGCCTCTGTAAAGCAATTTGGCTCGCGAGATATTTGACATCGGTGCTCCTTTGCAATGGGACTTGTAGGGAGACTCTTTGTTCGAGAGAGGATTGTTGGGATTTTGGTCAAACAAATAGCCGCACACAGGCTAGACATGGAGATGGTCTTGATTATATAAAGATTTGGGCAACTCCACGTAACAGGCTAGTCTTTTGAGATATGCCTTCAAGTTGCACTCTTTGTTATCACAACACAAAAAGTATAGAATTAGGTGCATGTAGGGCGTGTTTGTTTCGCCGCAAAACGTCACAAAACGCAAGTCGTAAAACTTCTTTTCCATTTTTCGTTGTTTGTTTCGCTGAAAAACAAGTTGCAAAATGTAACTCTTCTTTTCCCACTTGCAGTTGCTACAGTTAAATTTGTGGTCATGTAACTCTCACTTTTACACTCATATTTTCCCACTTGCAGTTGCTACAGTTAATTTTGTGGTCATGTAACTCTCACTTGTAGTACACTTACAGTTCAAAACAGTTACTTGATAATCAATATATAATTTAATATTATTAAATATTAATATTTTAAATAGTGTTCAATTTCTTATTTAATCATTTAATTATTTTATATTTTTAATCTTTAATTTTTTTATTGTTTTTAATATTGTTTTAATATTTAATATTTTACTATTTTAATTTAATATTTTTATTTAATATTTTACTTAATACTTTATTATTTTATTAATACTTATCCATTTTTTATTATTTTATTTAGAGTTAATATTTTATTAATATAACAATATTATACTTTAATATAAAATTACTATATATTAATTATTTATTTTTTAATATAAAAAATTACTTTATTAATATCATAATATATTTTATTATTATATTAATATTTTATTATGTTAATATTGTAATAATTATTCAGTATAATAATACTATAATGATAATTTATTATTAAATTATAATTATATTTTACTTTGTTAATTTTATATTTCTAAAATAGTACAATATATTATAATAAAATTTATATTATAATAATTTTCAAGCATTTTTAATATTATAATATTATAACTATATTTATTATTTTTGTAAGATTTTTTAATATTTATATTTTATTAGTATTCTTAAAATTTTATTAATGTTCTTTAGATTTTCTTAAAATTTATATTATTTATTTAGTTAATATTTTAGTAATATTTTACTATTTATACTAATATTTTATTAATATTATTGCTATAAATAAAATATTAAGATTATTAATTTTTTATCTCAAATTATTAATACAATTTAATTTGCAATAGTAGATTTAATTTAATAGTATTTATAATATTTAAATCACTGCTACAGTTAATTTTGTGGTCAACTTTTTCACTTACACTTTTACATTACCAACCAAACACCGTAAAACACAACATACTTTACCATTTACGCTTTCACTTTATCAACCAAACACCGTAAAACACAACATATTTTTCCACTTACGCTTTCACTTTATCAACCAAACACTGTAAAACACAACATACTTTTTCACTTACACTTTACTTTATCAACCAAACACCGTAAAACACAATATATTTTCTCTGTTACAGTTCACTTTTTCCATTCTCATTTTACGACTTACGACTTGCGACGTTTTGCAACGAAACAAACAGGCCCGTAGTCACACCCATATATTCAAGTAACTTATGGAACAAAATAATCTCACAAGGTGTTCATATTATCACCTGATATTTTAACGGTAGATCAGGCAACATCATCCTTTTTCTCTTTCATGCAAAGAATTATTAAAAATAAAAATATACACTAATTACAAGTAGATTTCTTGTCCGTATGGGTTTTCCCAGTTAGTATCGAAAAGCAAAGAAACTAGGGAGAGTGAATTCATATGTAATATGACACTTAAATAGAGCAAAAATGGAAGTACTGTACTAATCTACAAGAGAATCAACCTAAAATTAGCTAGTGATATGCATTGCATGTTAGATGTTAGAATGTGTATGTGGCTCAAACACATGAATCGAACTCGTTCAGAAGACCCATCAGCGTTAATCTTAATCTCATGTACCTATTTACAACTAATTTTATTTTTGTTAAAAGAGAGTAAAAAGAATCCCAAGTACCAGTCTTGTGTAACACACATCTAACTCATTTTGTATAGCTTTTTGCAATTTAGATCTAAACTTCCTTGTAAGATTGAGGCTCAACAAATAAATGAATACCAATTATAGTTTTATTATTATATCTGTAGATAAATTTTCCTAAGGATTTATCTCTACATTAGAGGTAAATTACTCGGAAAAATTTATCTACACTCAATTTGTAAGAGAGAGAGAGTAAAACACTGCAAATACCATAGAATTTACGTGAAAAATCCGCAGAGGGAAAAAAATCACGATGCAAAGAGAGAGAGAGATTCCACTAAATCAAAGAGATTATAAGGAGTTCTCAACACTCTATTACAAATTCAATTTCTTAGGATTTGATCCTGTGTCAAAGAGGAAGAGATTGACTTTTATAGTTGATGGATAGCAAGTTGAGTCGTGGCCCCCGAGGTTTCCGCTTCTGGATCTGCCCATTATTGTAACTGTATAATGCCACATTTATAATTAGTTTAAATAGCGCGTGATTGTCAGGGTCATGCTATCTGGCAAGAATAAGTCTAGATCTGCACTTATAGCTCAACGTACCTAGTGATTATAACTGCTCTGACCGCCAGGTGGTCGGGTGGGGTCTGTTGGTTGATGAGTCTGTGATCCCAACATGGGCTATAATTTTGACCACTACAATAGCTATGCATTTCTTTCTATTTTAGTGGAAATAGTATTATTGTAGTAGTATACAATTATACACATGCCATGCTTGCTACCTCTGTTTGAGTAAATATTGTTCCTGATTATCAAGATAATAATATAAGGAAACAAGTGCATTGATAACAACCACATCACTTTGATCTCTCTGATGGCTGTGGTTGTGGTGTTATTGTAGGGAGAGAGGAGATAGATGAGCTAAAATATATCGGAAGAATTTTTAAACTCATTGAAAGAGATAGCGCAGAGATCAAAAGCTAAAAGGAGCGAGAACGAGGCTCGCAGCAGGCCAGGAGATAGAGCTCGGTCTACCGTCCGGTCGACCGGTGTGCACAACGTGCACAGGCGTAGCCTGGTCGACCATGACAAGCAAGCGATTGACTGCTCATTGAAAGAGATAGAATAGAGATCAGAAGCCAAAAGGAGCGAGAACGCAGCTCGTAGCATGCCGGGAGATAGAGCCCGGTCGACCGTGACAAGTAGGAGGTCAACCGACGCGGTTGACTGACTGAAAGGTAGAAGTCTTTGTTGGTCCCAGTTGACCGAGGGGCAGGGGCCGGTCAGCCGATAGGCGCGACTGCTTCTCCTAAATAAATTCAGATTTCGTTTCTGATTTGGAGATGAATTCAATTAAGGTTTCCTAAATCCCTGGGACTTTCTAGCTATAAATAAAGGGTTAGAGCCCTCATGAATTATATCTCTCAAGTATCCCTCTGGTATTCTCTTATAATTGATTGTTGGATTAATAAAATTTCTCTTTCCCTTGTCCCGAGGACGTAGGCAAATTGTCGAATCTCGTTAAATATTGTGTTGGTTACTCTCTCTTGTTTCTTTGTTCTTGTCTTTGGGTACTTCTCGATGGCATCTCTCTCTGTTGCTTGGGTTTCTCAAGTTGGTTGTTATTCAGAAGAAGGCGCTAGGCGCAACAAGTGGTATCAGAGCATCCCAGGCTCGTCGGGGGATCGTGTGTTGATTCCAAGGACATCAGTTGCTATTTGGCGGAGACCGTGTGTCAATCTTAGAATAATGTTTGGATTGCTCGAGGAATCAAATTTGGAGGAGTAGATTATTTCTGAAACTCTTCGGAGGTTTCGCTTTGAGGTAAAAATCTTATCTTTATCTAATTTTTTGATCTAACTCTATTTTTCGCATTGTTTGAGGAATCATTTAAGAAGATGGCTGAAGATAGCATTTAAGTCACCTAGAGGGGGGTGAATAGGTGATGAGCTAATCTAATGGGCAATTAATGCGATTTAAAAACTTCTTAAACTAAACACCACGTATAACTCAAGAGTGTAGTCGGATTCCCCGTGAAGGACTTTGGACTAACTCCTCAAGATTCCTCTAAATAAGAGTTGAGGTGCCGCGTTGACTCTCTTGGTTGAATACAAGTGTTAGCAAACAATCCCCAAGCATATAACAATTAAGCACACAAAATATCAAGCATATAAAAATAAAGACAATATGAGCATGTAAGATATAAATAAGAGTAAGAGATAAAGAGAGAGCAATCGCAAACACGAGAGATTTGTTTCGAGGTTCGAGCACACTTGCTCTACGTCCCCGCCTTCAACACTATGAAGGATTTTCACTAAAATCGTTCCCACCGGATCACTCGGTGCCGCAATACCTACAAGGCGAGTTCACACTTGAACTCCTTGACTCTCTAGTCCCGTACACACTGCAAGCCCACTAGCTCGCCGAGGCCACACCTCAAACACCGAGTTCACACTAGAACCCGAAACAACGCGAACACACACGTCCGCCTCCTCAAAGAACAAGAAAGAACTCTTGGTGATCTAAACACTTTGATCACCAATAAACACTCTCACAATAACACTCCTATAAGATAAATATATCAATGGATAGCTCAAGTGTTGTGTGAGAAAACAAGGATGGAAATGGTGGTGAAAAACTCAAAGAAATCACTTTAAAAAAAAACTCTTGATAAACTCTCCTTTTGCATGAAAGTATTTGGCTCAAATACAAGTGGTGAAAACCTCTTAAAAGAGTTGGAAAAACTGGCTCAAAATCACTTGAAAAAATCTTGTAGAAAACAGCCCAAAAAAACCCCAATTTATAGGGCTAGAAAAACTAACCGTTAGGAGCCAGGTTGGCCTGTCGGTCCACCGCCCGATCGATCGCCAACGGTCAGATTTCTAACCGTTGGGGCGTCGGTCGACCGGCCCGGTCGACCGCTGCCTAGAACAGAGAACAAAGTTCTCTGCCGGTCAACCGGCACGGTCGACCGGGGCTTTCTAGAGAGCAGAAGCACTCTGCGGTCGACCGAGTCGGTCGACCGGCCCTCCAGCCAGAACTGGCGTGCACGTCTGTGCACGTCGGTCGACCGTCTTGGTTGACCGACTTCAAGCTCGGTCGACCGGTCCGGTTGACCGACAGAAACCAGGTCAGGTTAGTTTTGGGATTGAAAAACTTGGTTTTTATTTATTAAATAAATCCCATAAATTCACAAAAAATCTACAAAAATAGTTTCAGTATTATACTTTGATAAACAAACATGTTTGAGTAAAATCAAGACATGTTACAAACAATTTGAACTATTTTTATAACTTAAAAATTTTGGTTAAAAACAAAAACTGTATTTTTTCCAAAATTGGTCTTTCCAAAGCTTCTCCAAATACAAAAATAAGATATTTTAAACTCTTTTAAAGCATATGGTGTATGGATATGATCTACTACACATACATGGTGAAATATCTATGTTTTTGACAATATGCACTAAACATGATTTTGGTTAAAGACATGTAAACTTTGAATACCAAAAACCAAACCGGTATTTTTCCAAAATGAAAACTCTTTTATATTTTTCCAAAATAGAAATTCTTTTATGAAAACTCATCTAAATCAAGAGTGTGTGTGTAAGATATACTTGAGCAATCCACCAACTATTTTATCCTTTACATTTTAATCTAAAACAAAATCTTATAAAAACAAACCTAGACACAAGTCTTCTTCTTGAAGTCTTCACTTGAAGTCTTCTCATCTTCTTGACTTGGTTCAAACTTGATCCATAGAGCTAGACTCCTCTTGAGTACTTGATGTGGTCTTGATGCACAAACTCTTGAATCAAACCGTGCTAGCTCCAAAACTTTACTTTAAATTCTTTGTTGAAGCTACACACCTACTAAGATCTTGATCACAAATCTGAGACTAAATAAACACAAGATCATTAGTACCATAACTACATGAGTTGATCATCATCAAAACTAGAGTGATAGGCCTTTGGGCCAACAAGTATATCTACGGTGAAATCCGTGAATCTACATCCATTGAGGATTGATGTGGTGAAGTTCGACGAGAATAACAACTTTGGTGTGTGGAGATGTGAGGTGATGGATACATTGATGACATCAAACCTCGAAAACACTCTACAGTTGGAGAAAAAGCACGAGACTAATATTGAAGAGGATTGGGATAAGATGAACTGAACGGCATGTGACTTGATAAGGTCTTGTTTAACACAAGACATCAAGTATCATGTGTTACATGAAACATTTACAAGGCAGTTGTGGGAGATCCTGGAGAAAAAGTATTAAACGAAGAGCATCGAGTCGCGGTTGCAGTTGAAGATGAGGCTTTATCGCTTTCGAATAATGAGAGAACTCTCCATTGACGAACACATGAATAGTTACACAATGCTTCTTACAGAATTAGTTAATGTGGATGTGAAGATCGATGAAAAGGATAAGGCGATAATTCTATTGAATTCTCTTCCTGAAGAAGAGTATGAGACCTTTACTCTTACATTGATCAATGGAAGATAAACACTTAACTACAGTGAGGTATCGCCTGCTCTTGTGAATTATGAAGTAAGGAGGTAGGACAGATTGTCTTCATCTGAAAATACATCAGCAGAGGCGTTGGCGGTAAGAGGCAGGAATTCCAATTGGAAGAGCAGAAGTGATCAGGGAAAATCGAAGTCTAGGTCAGATTTTAAAGATCTGAAGAAGAATCAGTGCAACTTATGCAAAGAGTTAGGGCACTAGAAGGTTGATTATCCAAAGGCCAAAAGTAAGAAGAAGAAGCCAAAGACCGAGGCAAATATCGCATAGGTGGTCAGTACTCACGCCAGTATTTCATAGGCGGATGGATTGGACTCAGACTCATAAGTATTCTCTTTCTCTGTTATTACTCCAACTGTTGGTTACTCAGGTAATTTTGAATGGATCTTAGATACATGAGCTGCCTATCATGTGTGCCTGAACAGGGACTGATTTTCTAACTCTGAGAAGCTAGATGGATGTTTCACTGTCATGGGTGATGATCATCCATATAATGTAGAAGGGATAGGTACAATTCGTATCAAGTTATTTGATGGGATAATACGAGAATTGAAGGAAGAGTGGTTATGAAGGGCGTCCACCGAAATAATTTCTACTACTTGAAGGGTAGTACAGTTATAGGTCAGGTGGAGACATCTATTTCTTCAGATGATATTTGTAATTTTGTACACAGATCAGATAGATGAGGCTCAGACATGGAGGAGAAAATTTTTGCAAGCTCCAGCAAAGTAGGGATCACTGGAAGGTGCATCAACCTTAACTTGAATTTGGTGAACACGGCGTTCTGGACAAGAAGAAGGTGAAATTCAGCACCACTAATCACCGCTCGGAAGGTCTTCTTTATTGTGTTAATGAAAGTACTTGGGGACCTATTAAGACTGCATCGCTTGGAGATCATCGATATTTTGTCTCTTTTATTGATAATTTATCTAGGCATTGTTAGATATATCTCATGAGACAAAGATTTAAAGCCTAAGTATGTTGGTGAAGTGGAAGAATATGATGGAGAAGCAGACTGGTAGGAAGATTAAGGAGTTATAAATTGGTAATGTTAAAAGATATAAGAATTAATTCCTACAATTTGGCCAAAATACTGGTATTGGTACTCACTTCATAGATAGATTGCATGGGTTGGCTAAGGAGATCAACCGTTTTTTGCTGAAGAAGGTTCGGTATTTGTTGTCTAATACATGATTAGACAAATCGTTGTGGGCTGAGGCGATTATATACGCTAACCATCACATAAATGGATTGTCATCGACTGCGATAGGAGGTAAAACTCCTATGGAAGTTTGGTCTAAGAAAGCTGCTCAAAATCATGTTTGCTACAAATATTTGAAAGTCCAGCCTAGTTTAGTGCTAAAGATGGCAAGGTGAATTCGCGAGTAAAGAAGTTTGTGTTTTGGGTGTCAAAAGAAATATAAAAGGCTATAGGTTGTGGGACCCCGAAAATAAGAAGATTGTGTTGAGTCAGCATGTCACATTTGATGGGACTTCTTTGTTGAAGTCTACCGTCTCTCAGCAGGTGGAGAGGATGAAGACCAAGGGTGTATAGTAGTAGGTGGAGGTTGATGCTACTCCATCATCTCAAGTTGGTTCGGCATCAGTGAGGACCTCACCGGATGTGACACCGGATGGAGATTATGTAGCCAGTCTCGATGCTGAATAGGCTGAAGACATTGATGAGAATGTCAAATTATTTGCAGCCATTAGAATTAAGATAAAATCACGAAAGTGGGTGAAGAAGTATGAATCTCAAGTTGATGACCGTGACAAGCTCAAATTGAAGGTCGTTGTTCTCCATGTGGGTAGTAAGGAGGTTTATATGACTCAACCAATTTGGTTCATTGCTGAAAATTCAATCACAGGTACTTGAGCTCCGTAGAGCTCATTTCAATGAACTACGGTTGGCTTGATCCCTTAAGTAAGGTACGTAAGCAGCCACATAGGTGCAATCACATTTGGTGATGCAGCCCGTATGAAGCTATTTGATGTATATGGGTTCTCGAGAAGCTGATTGGGACTTCACGCAGAGGTGAAGAGTTGGATTTCACGTAGAGGTGAAGTGTTGTGATCTTGATGAATATTTGATTTTCGGTGAGAAGAACTGAGCTTGCATAAGGGGGCGTGCATCCAGTTTGTTGAAGCCGGTGATGGTGTTTGGTGTGCTCTACTCAGATTTGGTTGGACCTCTTGAAGACATCTAGACTAGAGAGCCAGTCAGTTGGAGAGTTAGTGTTGGCTCATCATGGGTTCTTCTTGAGGTCAATTGAAATGGTGTTCCATTAAGTTGCTGAGTTGGAGACACGTTCGTTGATCGGCTTATATGTATTGTTTCTCTTCGGTGGAGTAATGGAAAACATGTATGGTGCATTCTGTTTGGATAATTGAGCTGAAGTTGGAATCTTACAAATGATATTGGAGTTTGGAGAGCATTGCCTGAGGGGACGGCAAACTCAATTTGAATCTGGTATGATCAGTGGAAATCAATTGTATGTGTGCTGGCGATTTATTGAAGGAACCGGTTTCGTCTATTGGCCAAGTAGAGATCGTGTGTCAATTTCACCGAGATTGTGTCGATTTCATTCGGAGTGCTCAGGCCAAGATCGTGTGTCAATTTCGTCGAGAGCGTTTGTCAATTTTGCCAGAAGTTCGTTGGAGTTTGCTCAGATTTAGAAAATCTTCACTGAAGTGGAGAATTGTAGAGAGAGAGGAGATAAAAAACATCAGAAGAGTTTTTTAGAGTCATTGAAAGCGAAAGCGCAGGGATCAGAAGCCAAAAGGAGCGAGAACGCAGCTCGCAGCAGGCCAGGAGATAAAGCCCGATCGACCGCCCGATCGACCGGTGTGCACAACGCGCACAGGCGTAGTCCGATTGACCGCCCGGTTGACCGTGGCAAGTAAGCGGTCGACCGACGCGGTCGACAGACTGACAGGAAGAAGTCTCTGTTGGTCTCGGTCGACCGGCCGGCCGACCGAGGGACAGGGTCGGTCAGCCGATCGACCGACAGCGCGACTACTTCTCCTGAACGGATTCAAATTTGTTTCTGATTTGGAGACGAATCCAATTGAGGTTTCTTAAATCCCTGGAACTCTCTGGCGATAAATAAGGGTTAGAGCCCTCATGAATTGTATTTTTCAAGTATCCCTCTGGTATTCTCTTGTAATTGATTGTTGAATCAACAAAATCTCTCTCCTTTACCCGAGGACGTAGGCAAATTATCGAACCTCGTTAAATATCGTGTTGACTTGCTTTCTCTTTGGGTACTTCTCGGTGGCATCTCTCTCTGTTGTTTGGGTTCCTCAAGTTGATTGTTGCCCAGAAGAAGACGCTAAGCGCAACATGTGGTTGATTTGACCTTTCAGACAAGCCATTTTTTTGACTCCTCCCTCCCTGTGTTTGCCTCTCTCTCTCTCTCTCTCTCTCTCTCTCTCTCACACACACACACACACACACACACACACACCCCCCACACCCACCTAATCATTTGGCTTGAATTAACTCTCATCTCATGTGAACATGATATAACCGAAAGAGACACCTAATCATTTGGCTTGAATTCACTCTCATCTCATGTGAACATGATATAACCGAAAGCATAAGAGTAGTCAGTGTAAAATATAAACTAGCCAGATGGAGAAAAGGCTGACTACGGTCCAGCTGAACAGTTTGAAAAGGCCATGCAGCTGCAACACATCTTGCAAGGAATTATACTCGAGTTCTTCAACTTTTTCCACAGGCCTGTTATTTTTGTCAAATGGTTTGCTGCAGAACTTGACATATCGATGGGTCTGTTTGGTTGTCGTAACTGGCCGTAATTCGTAGTTGTAATTGGTAAAGTCTTTTACAATTGTAAATGAGTTACATGTATGTAAATTTTACGGTGTTTGGTTGGTAATATAAAATTGTAAAGTGGGAAAGTGTATTGTACTTTACGGTGTTTGGTTGTCGTAATGTATAAGTTGTAAGTGAAAAAGTTGACCACAAAATTAACTATTTGGTGATTTTAAAAGTTTTAATACTGCAAATAAATATTAAAAAAGTTAAATATTAAAATTTTTTAATATTAATATAAAAAATATTACAAATTGTATGACCACAAAATTAACTGTAACTGGGCTGTAAGTGAGTGGTAACTGGGTTGCAAGTGAGTGTTAGTTGAGTTACGTAAGTCTTTTACGAATTACGGTCCAAACAAACGCCGTAGTTGTAACTGGGTAGTAAGTCATTTACGAATTACGGAGTTTTACGCGAAGATAGTAAAGAAAACAATAGGAGTTACTGAGATTTGTGCAAGTGAGAAAGACCTTTCCCCTCAGTACAACCTTTAAAGCCTTACAACCTAGCCTTGGGATATCAAAACACACACACACCCACACCCACCCACCCACCCACACACACACACAAACAAACACAACATGTGTCATATCAGTAAATTAATTGACTTAATTTGAGTTGTCGAAGCATTAATATAAAAGACTAAGACGACCTTTGCCCCAAAAATTATAACCAGCAGGTCTTGAATCCCAATCACATATAAATTACTATGTCTTTTTCCTTAATGACCATACCTAAACATGGGTAAAGGTGAGTTTTTCACTTAGTCATTGGCAATATATGCATGAGATCAATTTTGTCCACCAATGTGAACCTCACATATCTCGTCTTCCAATCTCATAACTAGTCTCTCTCTATCTTTTCTATCTGGGGTCTAAACTTGCATACCAACTCCATGTTATCTAAATGATTAATCACATACAAGGTTCAAACTCAATCTTTAGCACTCAATTTGATCTTACCGCTTCTCTTCTTCTTCTTTTGTTTGAAGGAAAGAGTTAAAAGAGATAAGATCTAAGCAATGTAATATGTTCACAATTCACAAACTAAAAAAAAAAATTTGGAAAATTTATGACATATATTAACGAGTATGATGAATGAGAATTTGCGCGTGAACATTAAAACATCTAATTGTGAAAAAAGAGATCATAAATTCAAGGCACGAGCAAATGCGTTGAGAGGAACTTTCTGCTTTTCAAGATAGGGGATGGGAGCTAACCATGTTGCTAGTTCATAAAAGAAAGGAACAAAGTATGAGGAATTGTTTCTTAATCTATTATACGTGAACAAAACAAACTACATTACCAACTGAGAAGTGCTCAAGGGAAGAGTAAAGAGGGGAGGTAGCCCTAGGTCTGAATCTTGGAAAAGGGGCACCATACTGCATGCACCCTATTTCAAGAAAAAATGAAGAAAAAGAAGAGATCTTTGCCATTGTTAGTATATAATCCTACATTACGAAATCTACATTATGTTCATGTTTAAATCATACTACTTTGTACTGTAAAATAACAAATAATCTTTCATATTATTAGTAGCAAACCAAAATAGGCAACAGAATAAGTAAATTATCTATTTCTCCAGGCAAATCCATAAATTAAAAAAAAAAAAATGCATATAAAATATGAGTCTACAATATTGGTTTATTTCTTATTCATCCTTTCATTCAAGCATTTCAAAAAGAAAAAATCTACACTTAATCTGGTATGTAAGTTTTCTTGAATATAATCAACTAGATCCTCCACAAAAGAAATGAAATAATTAAGAGGTTGGGGGAGGAAAAATAGTCAAGGAGCCCATCCTTCAATGTTTCAACCCCATCCCAAAAATAGAAGCAATATGCTCTTCTGAAAGAGAAATTATAACTTTTAGTAAATCAATTCAAGCAGACATAAAAGGAAGACAACAAAAGCATAAAACTCCATGATCCTTTCATCTCAACCCCATAAACCGAAAGCAAAGCAAGTCTATGTGAAAGAGAAGAGTCTACATTTGTGTTGTACATGTGTTTAGAACCAAGAAAACCCAATGGAATGCACAAAAATATCGAACTTAAGTTCATGAGAAAAGAATTATCAACCAAGAAAAGCCTTAACTTCAAATTCCATAAACCAAAAGGCAAATGTGATTTACATTAACACTCAGGTGTGCCTAGACTTCTTCGTTCACATCTTGACAAAAGGATATTGGTTTCTACTAGAAACAATGAAGCTAGCTAGGTAAGCTAAATTCATCACAGTTGAGCTTCACTCCATAAGCCATTACCAACTCTACTTCCCCTTTCGTATTACCGCACTGACTGGCGATGGTGATCGCAGTCCTGTTCGATCTCAGACGAGGGCTCGTCCTCCTCCTCGAAGCAGCCTATCTCGCGGGCAGCGTGCCCGTGTCCGAACGCCTTGATGTGGTCCTTGAGTGACCTCTTGTGCTTGAAGTCAGAGCCACAAGTGCAGTACCAGAGCTTGCCGCAGTTCTTCTCGTGAGTCCTCCAGTCTCCCCTCACGGCGAAGGCCTTGCCGCACTTGCGGCACATGAAGGGCTTGATGCTGTGCTTCCTCTTGTAGTGCGTCTGAAGGGTTCTGAAGTCCTTGAGGGGCTTCGCCCGGGGGTGGTCGATGTTGTTCCTGCAACCCGGGGCGCAGCAGTAGCATGGGAGCCGCAGCATTGCCGTGGGCTGCGTGCCCCGCAGCGATTCCGGACCTTTCCTGTATTGTGATCCATGCCCCCACATATGCATCTAGTAGTAGTAGCAGTTGTTTTGCCGTATGAGAGAAGGGAATGTTGTTAGATAAGTAGCACTCGTGAGACTAAATTTTACAGGAAAACGTTCAAGAAATTAGAATGTGTAATCATGTATGGAGAACAACTAAAGAGCACATCGGATCAGATCAAGAATGATGCTGCATTCACACAATCTTTGTCTTTTATTTCGACAAAAAAGAAAAATGAAACTAGAAGAAAGAAGCTTGAGATCATGAAATATTTGGGTATGATTTATAATTAAATCAAAGGCATTTCAATTATGAATGAATCTTGGTGTAATAGGGTGGAGAAAATATAGAGAAATAACATCAAATAAAATTCTTAAAGAACATGTGAGAATCTAAAGAACAATGGATTTCAATAATATTCATGACACTTTTATCCATTATGTTTTCACAAAAAAGTTAGAGAAATACCCATAAAATAAATTCCTTTTTTTTTTTTTTTTTTTGAGAATCTAAAGAACAATGGATGTTCAAGAATCATGATACCTTTGTCCATTATGTTTCACGCTAGGCAAGAACTATGGGATTATGGCAAGAGAAGCAGTAGTACTTTTATTTTTCCTAAGGGTAGTTAAGCTATCAACCTAGAACTATTCCTCAAATCTCCGATTCGAGAGAATCATTCTTCAAGAGTTACATGCACTGATAAAAGTTTGACTTGGCTTCCAGAACTGTTTCTAGCTTTTGGCAGTCAAAAGATTTTTTCTAACAGAAGTTCAAGTATGAGAGAGAGAGAGAGAGAGAGAGAGAGAGAGAGAGAGAGGAGCAAACCGGATGCTAGACTTCATGGTGAAGGGTTTGGATCGCTGTGGACTGTCCATCATAGTTGATGGATCATCAAGAGAGAGGGAGAAAAAAAACACGTTTTGTGATAGAGCCCATAAAATGTGTTTATGTTTATTTTTTTCTCTCGTTGCGGCTGATGGACAGCTCATAGCGCGAAGGATCATTACCAGGCGCGTTGGAACCAACCCCAGCCCCACGGTGGATGGCGTCAGGACTAGTACAAGATGCAGAGAAGATAATGAGAGAGTTCTTTTAAAAAAACAATTTAATAAAGATCCCTCTCTTCTTATTTTATTTCTTTGAAAACCATCTGCATTAGACTGAAAGCAGCAGCAACAGTTCTAAAAGGGGTTTCGGTTTGGCTCTTTCTTGCGTTGGACAATGTGCATGAGATAGACTGCTTGTTTTGACATTACTTTAAGATTCAGGTGAAGTTAGAGATATAGAACATCTTGTCAGAGATATTAATGACAACACGTGACTCGTGTGAAACATATGATCCATGTGAAAGAAATCCCTCATGAAATCAATCAGATCCTAAGATCTCTCCATGATTATAGGAACACATGAGATTCATGACCAGATCCTAAAATCTCTCCATGTATAGGAACACATGGGACTCATGCACCATGTGTTTCTCATTCTCTCTCTCTCTCAGTCAATGTTTTCCTATTGTTTCTCCTAAATCAGTGTAAATATGTGACCATCATGTGCATATATATACAACTAAGAACCATACCTAAATGTATCTTGTCTTTACACAAATAAGTGTTCTTTTTCTTCTTCTTTATCTCCTCTAACTCTTCTGTTTCCTTTTCATCACGTGGTTGAAGAAACTGTAGCGCTCAGGCTAGATGTCAATGGCGGCGATGACGAGGTCAGAACCGAAGTTAGAATCGGCGAGGCGGCTGGATCCGGAGGCCTTGAGGTTGAGGCCGAGGAAGTCGGGAGAGCGGGTGGTGTGAGCGCAGCGAACTTGCTCCGGGATAAGGGAGATGACGCCGGGGCAGAGGAGAGTGTCATGGGAGGAGGAGGAGGAGTGGATGAGGGGGCAGCCAGGGGAATAGGAGGAAGAGTCGGCAATTCACGTGGACGATGAAGGTCTTTTTCTTGTCATCGTCGGCAATGACCTAGGAGAGAGGAGGAGGATGATGAAAAGGAGGGGGAAATGTTTTTTTCCATTTGTTTGGAAAGTTTTGAAAGAAAGAGAGTGGGGTTTCGTATCAAACGGCTCATCTCGCGTTGGACCTTCACATGATCCAGTATCCAAACCCCCTAAAAAGAAACTGGAAGATTAAATCTTTTTGTCCAGAGAGTATTACACAACTACCAAAGTCCAATGAAACACAAACTCCAAATGTACCAAAAAGCACAAGGCACATATAGACCTAGCAAGTGTATGTGTAGTTCAATCACATAAAAAGGGAAGAGGCTGCTACTATTTCTCACTTCCTCATTCTCAGCACAAAAACTTCACTCACCCATCTAGCAAGCAATGTTTTGTGAGAGAGAGAGAGAGAGAGAGAGAGAGAGAGAGAGAGAGAGAGAGAGTCACACAATAGAAAAGCAAAAAATAATAGAAGGATAGAAAGATTTTGAAAGTCATATAGTATAATTAGCCATCTTGAAAGAAGAAGATGAGGAGGAAGAAGGAGAAATTATAAACAACAAAGGAAATCCATACTGATACTGCTTGAGTGTAAAATGGAACAATTAATAGAGCTCCTAAAAAAAATTAGAAAAAAAAAGAAAGAAAGAATCAACCTATATATAATTGATCATATTGACTCAAAGAAACTATATGATTGAAATCTATAAAAACATAAGAAATTAAATTGATAAAGGAGAAATTAGAAATAAAGAAAAGGAAGTAATAAAGAACCCATATTAAAATTACATGAATTTTAAAAAAAAATTGGAACAATAGAGTTCCTTCAAAAAAATATATATATATATGAAAGAATCAAACTATAAATATAATTGATCATATGAAGTGACACAAAGTAACTCTATGACTAAATTTTAGAAATTATTATAGTGCAGAAGTATGCATTACCTGCATGTTGTTGTATCTGTTGAAGGTCTTGAAGCAGACTGGGCAAGAGAACTGCGTAGGACCAATGAGGATCTGAGAAGGGGTTGGGATCCAATACTGACCCTTGTTAAGCTTCCCTATAGTAGGGTATCCTAGAGGGATACTATTGTAATCATTGTCATCCTTTCCTTCTCGATCCTCTTCATCCTGCACCATAGCTGCAGTAATATTAGTGCTGCTGGAAGAAACCCTAGAGATGAGATCAGCTGCAGTGGGGCTTGGGAGGCCTATGTGGAGAGCTACAGTCACCGCTTCAGCATCATTATCATCATGAGCATGGGCATGATCATGTCCATGGCCATGATGATCATCATCATCATCACAGGACATGGCCTTGCCTTGGTCTTCTTCTTCTTCTTGTCGGGGGTGGTGGTGCTCTGCTGGGGTGAGGCTGAGGAGGGGGAGGGCTTCCCTGAGGGGAGGGGAGGGGGGAAGGGTGGGGTGGTGGTGGTGGGTGTGGGAGTGGTTGTGGAAGGAGTAGGTACAGTTAATACTGTTGTTGTTGTTGTTGTAGAGGTTGTAGGAAGGAAGAGAGGTGGGAGGAGGAGAGTGATTTGAGAAGGAATAGTAGTTGAAGAAGCCATTGAAGAAATTTGAGTCGGGGTCTGCCATGGTTTTAGGTTGAGAGAGAGAGAGAGAGAGAGAGAGAGAGAGAGAGAGAGATGTGGGCTTGTGGGAAGGGAGAGCACTGTTAGAGGTTAGAAAAAGTGTGAATGACCCACGTGTGTGTGTGTGTGTGTGTGTGTGTGTGTGTGTGTGTGAGAGAGAGAGAGAGAGAGAGAGAGAGAGAGGGGATGGATACATCCTGAGGAAGAGAATAAAGAATATGATAATCTTGGACTTGGAAGAACAAAACTTCCATCAGCATGTAAAAAACCATACATATGAACACCTCACACCAACCGGGAAAAAAAAAACAAGAGAGAGAAGGTAAAAAATCAGCCAGAGACAAGATCAGATACTAGGGTTAGATGCTGTCCCCTTCACAAAGATGAGAGAGGAAGTGATCAAAATATTAGTTTATTCAAGTATTTGCTTATGCCTCCCTTAGTTGTTATACTATTTACTTCTTGTCTACTCTTCTATTCTTTTACTTTACATTTTAATTCTTTGAAAGAACTAAGTATAATTGC
Source organism: Agave tequilana (assembly GCA_038442645.1). Taxonomy (NCBI): domain Eukaryota; kingdom Viridiplantae; phylum Streptophyta; class Magnoliopsida; order Asparagales; family Asparagaceae; genus Agave; species Agave tequilana. The sequence continues at coordinate 117,681 of JAVJIF010002386.1, forward strand.
TTTGCCAGTCAAACTAAGTTAAATACTTTCAAAAGTAATTCAGATTGACCCAAAGTCATAATGCTGGGGTATGGAAACTAGCTTGCATGCCCAATCAAAAACAGACTCTAAATATTTGGGGTCTACATGCATTAACCCTGTCCCAGCAACCAGAACTTTACCATCCCAGAAGTTACCTCACCACAAGATCATGAAGCCAAGGCCCCTTGTGTGGGTTCGGAGGGCTCAGCTCAATCTACCAAAGTTTGCCACTGGCCATGTCCACAAGCAGTGCATCATTTAATACCGGCCCTCACGCTTGCATAGTATTTGTGGGAAGGGGGCTTGCTTGTAAGGTCCCGAGGCCAACCGACACGCAGGGTTCAAGGTATATAAACTGGCACAAACAGTTTGGGCATTGAATTGAAATAGTACAAAGAAGAAAGGTAGGGCACTGACGAACTCAAAGGGTATTGGCGGACCAGAAGTAGAGGACAAAGGGTAGGTGTAGTGATCAAAATTTTATCCGCATCAGGATGATGACATGTGTCCAAACTATCGAGGAGTTTTCTCAACACGTCCACAACTCTCTGAGTTATTCCCCAAGCCTCCGCCATATGCAGCATTCCTGGAGCCACTCACTAAAGACATTCCCAACTCAAAGCCGCAGGCCCCCATTCTGAGGCTTTTTCCACTCCGAGGCCTTTATTACTCTGAAGTTCTCACCTCCTCAAGACCTCATACACTCAGAGTTGGAACCTGAACATCTCCGCCGGTAGTTATGCAACTGTATCATTTCCCACGTTCATAACGTGTAACGTCCCTATCAGTGCGAACAATTATAGAAGGTGGCAGATATTCTTGCATGCAATCCCAATCAATCAACACCGGTGATCACAGTCGTTACAACAAATTTAGCACGTGCAGATAGTACAGTTACAATGATCCACTAATTCCGCCTCCACGCCAGCGTCTATGTCTGGTGTATACTATCCTTCTTCTCCAAGAAGAAGGGGGTCACGTCCCTTATCCTCAGGGCATACACACCCAACTACACTGAAAGTTTTTCTTCTACACTCCACCATCCACTACATTAGCAGTCTCTCTGCGCTAATCCATCCCATTATACACAAGTAGTTTTTCCATACTAGTCCATCCTATCACACTAGCAGTCTCCATGTGCTAGTTCATATTAAAACACACCAGCAATTTTCCTATGCTCGTCCACCCACATTTCCTTTCCGACTACTAATTCTCAAGTCTGAGGGTCTTAAACCGGTACCACAACGGTGCTTCTGACCTGAAAGGTATCTTTTCCATGTGTGTTTTTGTTGGAAAGAGAGAGATTTTTACTGAGGGAGTTGACCCGGACCATCAAGGGATCGTCGAGGAAGTCGGCGACAAGAGACGATGGAAGAAACAACAGAAAACAGCAGCAGCAGCAGTATCTGGCAGGGTTCGGTCGACCGGTCCGGTCGACCGAAGTGCACGACGTGCACAGGCCAGGCAGCGGTCGACCGGCCGGTCGACCGAGAAGCCTGACTGTAAACAACCCAACTCTCGGGTTTTCTGGGTCGACCGGCCGGTCAACCGGAAAGGAGGTCGGTCGACCGGCCGGTCGACCGACAGACGGGTTTGGGCTAAAATCTGTTGCTCCGCAGATTTGGGTATTTAAGGCTGTTTTGGTTTCTAGGGTTTGAAAGCAATCACAAAGGCTGCGGGAAAAGAAAGGCTGCATCTCTCTTGCATTCAAAGAGGTTCCTAGCAAGTTGTAATCCTCCTTAAAAGTAATAATCTCTCCATTGATTGCCCCGAGGACGTAGGCATTCAGGCCGAACCTCGTTAAATCGTGTGTTTTGTGATTGTGTGTCCTTCTCTTGTGATTTCCGTGATTTGGGTGTTCTTTGTGGTTGTGGAGATTGTGTGATCCTCTATTGGTTGTTGTCGGTGCCCACAACAAGTGGTATCAGAGCATCCAGGTTGCTCTTTGGGATTCATGAGGATTCGGAAGGGCTCGAGATCGGATCCGGTGGAGATCGTGTGTCGATCTCAGATCTGAGGTATTGGGTGTTCGAGGAGATCGTGTGTCGATCTCAGAAGGACTCAAGGAGGGCTCGTAGAATCCGTGGTGGAGTAGATCTGGTGAGAAACTCGATCTAGGGTTTCAAGGGACAGGTAAAAATCATATTTTATCTGTGTATAGATCTATTTCAAGTTAGTTGATCTTCCGCGTAGATAGAGGATCAGGGAAAAAATCTCAATGGCAGAAGAAACTGCATCTGTTAAGACAATGAACAATCACCCAAGGATTGAAGTTGTTAAGTTCAATGGAACTAATAATTTCGGGATGTGGAGGTGTGAGGTTATGGATGCACTGAATGCATCGAACCTCGAGGACACGCTCCTATTAGAGAAGAAGAAGAACACGACCACTGATGAAGAGTGGGCGAAGATGAATAGATCGGCATGTGGCTTGATACGTTCATGCTTGTCGCAAGATATCGAATATCTTGCACAACATGAGACATCGGCAAAGAAGCTGTGGGACACCCTTGCAAAGAAATACCTGACTAAGAGCGTGGAGTCTAGGTTGCAGCTTAAGAGTAAGCTATATCAGTTCGAATGAAGAAGGGGAACACAGTAAATGAGCACATCAACCGATTCACAAAGCTTCTTACAGATCTGATAAATGTGGATGTCGTGGTAGAAGAGGAAGATAAGGCAGTTATCTTTCTGAATTCACTGCCTACAGAGGAGTACGAGACATTCACACTGACCTTCATTAATGGAAGGCAGACCTTGGATTATGATGAGGTGTCGTCTGCATTGATGAGTTATGACACAAGGAAGAATGAGAGGCATCCTTCACAGTCAAGCTCAGTGGCGGAGGCACTGGAAGTAAGAAGCAGAGGTTCATCGCGGAAGGGCAAGGAGGTGAGAGGAAGATCGAAGTCCAGGTCGGGCTATAGGGATCTGAGGAAGGATCAGTGCATTTTTTGCCGAGAGATAGGGCACTGGAAAGTGGACTGTCCGAAGTTCAAGGGGAAAAAGAAGGAGTCGAAGGCTGAAACAAATCTTGCAAAAGTGACGAATACTCAGAGGAGCAGGTCACAGGCGGATGGAGCAGATTCGGACTCGTCAGGTTTCTCGTTTTCAGTCAGTTCTCCCATTATTAGTAACTCATGGAAAGATGAGTGGATTCTGGATACAGGTACAACATACCATGCGTGCCCTAACCGGGGCTGGTTTTCCAACTTTGAGCAGCTGGAGGGGTGTTCGGTCGTTATGGGCGACGATCACCCATGTAGCGTGGAGGGTGTAGGTACAATCCGAATCAGAATGTTTGATGGGATAGTAAGGGAGTTGACAGGTGTGAGGTATGTACCTCAGATGAAGAGAAATCTAATCTCCTTGGGAACTTTGGAAGCATCGGGCATGGTGATATCTATTCGAGATGGTGATCTCAGGATGATCAAGGGCTCGATGGTGGTGATGAAGGGTGTCCGCCGAGGCAATCTCTACTACTTGAAGGGTAGTACGATTACAGATCAGGTGGAGACTTCAAGTTCTTCAGATGATGTTGGCCCGGAGGACTGGCAGGGAAAGGTCGGACAGGAAGAAGAAAAGTCTTTGCGAGCTCCTGCAAAGAAGGAAAGGGAAGGTGCTGCTACCTGCAAGTTGGAAGGTGGACACAACGTTCTGGACAAGAAGAAGGTGAGATTCAGCACCAGTACTCATCGACATGAAGGTCTTCTTGATTGTGTTCACATGAGCGTATGGGGACCTGCTAAGACGGCATCGCTTGGAGGTCACAGGTACTTTGTCTCATTTATTGATAGTTCATCTAGGCAGGTGTGGATATATCCCATGAGACAAAGGGGTGAAGCCCTAGATGTGTTGGTGAAGTGGAGAGGTAGAATGGAGAGGCAGATAGGTAGGAAGATAAAGGAGCTTCATATTGGTAATGTTGGAAAGGACATGTACCAGTTCCTACGATTTGGCCAGAACACAGGTATTACTACTCACTTCACAACAGGTACAGATGGGTTGGCTAAAGAGATAGTCCGTTCCTTGCTGGAGGAGGTTCGGAAGTTATTGTCTAATTCAGGATTGGACAAGTCGCTTTGGACTGAGGCGACTGAGTATGCTAGCCATCTCATGAACAGGTTGACTGCGATAGGAGGTAAAGCTCCATTGGATATTTGGTCTGGGAAAGCTGCTCAAGATCATGGTGTGCTGCGGGAGTTTGGAAGTCCGGCCTACTTCAATGCCAAGAGTAGCAAGGTGAATCCGCGGGCAAAGAGGTTTGTCTACTTGGGCGTCAAGGGAAACAGCTACAGGTTGTGGGACCCCGAAGACAAGAAGATCATGATGAGCAGAAATGTCACTTTTGGAGAGACTTCAGAGTTGAAGTCCATCGTCTCTCAGCAGGTGGAGAGGATGAAGACCAAGGGAAGATCGCAGCGGGTGGAGGTTGATGCTACTCCATCATCTCCAGTTGGTTCGGCATCAAAGGATACTTCAGCGGAGGTGACACCGGGTGGAGTTCATGATACCAAAGGTGATGCTGAACAGGATGACGACATTGCAGAGGATGTCGAGTTATTTGCAGCCATTGGAACCAAGGTGAAACCACGGTTGTGGTTGAAGAAGCATGAATCTCAAGTTTGTGAACGCGACAAGCTCAAGTTGAAGGTCGTTGCTCTCCATGATGGTCGGGAAGAGGTTCATATGACTCAGTCTAATAGGTTCACTGCTGCAGATACAGGTACCATTATTTGAGCTTGCTGAAGCTCATTTAAATAAACTACGGTTGGCTTGATCCTTTTGGGCAAAGGTACGTAGGCAGCCGTAAAGGCGCAGCCATTTGGTGATGCAACTCTTATGAAGCTAATTGGGTTCTCGAGATGTTATTTTGGATCTTCACGTAGAGGTGAAGAGTTGTGGCCTATTGAAGCTTCACGTAGAGATGGAGAGACTTCACGTAGAGGTGAAGAGACTTCATGTAGAGGTGAAGTGGTGTGGCCAGTTGGACTTCACGTAGAGGTGAAGTGTTTGTGATCTCGAAGAACAGTACTATCTTCCGGAGAGAAGATGTTGAGCTTGCATAAGAAGTGGTGTGCATCCAGGAGAAGCCGATGATTTGGTGTGCTCTACGCAGACTTGGTTGGACCGTCAGTAGAAGACAGGTAGACTAGATAGAGCTAGTTAGTGGAGAGTCAGTGTGGGCTCATAAGGAAGTCTTCATGAGGTCGTGAAGTTGCGGAGAGGGAGCCACGGTTAGTGATCGGCAGGTATGAAAATTCTCCTAAGGTGAAGTGCAGGGAAAGCATGTGCGATGTTTTCCAGGAATAGATGAGCCAAAGATTCCAAGTCGAGATCGTGTGTCGATTTCGCCGAGATCGTGTGTTGATTTCGTCCGGTGCGCGCAAGCCAAGATCGTGTGTCGATTTCGCCGAGATCGTGTGTCGATTTCGCCAGGTGATAGACTGGGGTTCGTTGGAGTTCGGCTCAGATTTGAAAATCTTCGCCGAGGTGGAGAATTGTTGGAAAGAGAGATTTTTACTGAGGGAGTTGACCCGGACCATCAAGGGATCGTCGAGGAAGTCGGCGACAAGAGACGATGGAAGAAACAGCAGAAAACAGCAGCAGCAGCAGTATCTGGCAGGGTTCGGTCGACCGGTCCGGTCGACCGAAGTGCACGACGTGCACAGGCCAGGCAGCGGTCGACCGAGAAGCCTGACTGTAAACAACCCAACTCTCGGGTTTTCTGGGTCGACCGGCCGGTCAACCGGAAAGGAGGTCGGTCGACCGGCCGGTCGACCGACAGACGGGTTTGGGCTAAAATCTGTTGCTCCGCAGATTTGGGTATTTAAGGCTGTTTTGGTTTCTAGGGTTTGAAAGCAATCACAAAGGCTGCGGGAAAAGAAAGGCTGCATCTCTCTTGCATTCAAAGAGGTTGCTAGCAAGTTGTAATCCTCCTTAAAAGTAATAATCTCTCCATTGATTGCCCCGAGGATGTAGGCATTCAGGCCGAACCTCGTTAAATCGTGTGTTTTGTGATTGTGTGTCCTTCTCTTGTGATTTCCGTGATTTGGGTGTTCTTTGTGGTTGTGGAGATTGTGTGATCCTCTATTGGTTGTTGTCGGTGCGCACAACAGTTTTGACTGGTCAAATCAGTAGCGTCCATTTGCCTGTGACGGAGATTCATTCACCGCAAACTTGTGAGATTTTTCTCACCACAGTAGCAATAAGTCAGAGGCAGGAAAATGGAGGCACGGTGGAGAATGGCTTGAGCTATGGGATTTAGAAATAAATGCACTAGCTTTGGGAGCACATTGCCACCTAATTTGGATGAGATAATATGAGGTATAGAAAGCATGGTCATGTGCTCCCTTTATCTCAAAACTGCACCCATCAATCCAATTGGGCATCCCTTGTTGTTCACAATCTGTTTGGTTTTCGTAACTGGCCGTAATTCGTAGTTGTAATTGGTAAAGTCTTTTACAATTGTAAATGAGTTACATGTATGTAAATTTTACAATGTTTGGTTGGTATTATAAAGTTGTAAAGTGAGAAAGTATATTGTACTTTACGGTGTTTGGTTGTCGTAATGTATAAGTCGTAAGTGAAAAAGTTAACCACAAAATTAACTATTTGGTGATTTTAAAAGTTTTAATACAGCAAATAAATATTAAAAAAGTTAAATATTAAAAAAATTTAATATTAATATAAAAAAATAATACAAATTTGTATGACCACAAAATTAACTGTAACTGGGCTGTAAGTGAGTGGTAACTGAGTTGCAAGTGAGTGTTAGTTGAGTTACGTAAGTCTTTTACGAATTATGGTCCAAACAAACGCCGTAGTTGTAACCGGGTAGTAAGTCATTTACGAATTACGGAGTTTTACGCGAAACAAACGGCCCAGGGTTAGTAGTGACTTGTGTGTCTCTTGTTACACATTTTTTTATTAGAGAGAGGAAAAGGAGAGGGGATGGGTCCATATGTTGTTAAGTTTAGATGGGGCCTACAGGAGTGTGATCAATGTCACAATTTAGGGGAATGGGAGGGGGAGGTAGGCATAGGTGTGGTGAAGAAAGAATATGGGCTTTCTTTTTTCCTAATCTAAAAGCATGTAATGAATGGGATGGGGCACATGAATGGTTGGGGTGTCAATGGTGCAAATTAGGTTTGCTTTTGGTTGGGGATCTCCATCACATACACTTTGATGTGGTGCATCTTTTGGGTAGAATTAATTTGATCCATGCCAAATTGTCAGTGTGTTTCATGAGTGTCTCGAGTGGTTTTTTTTTTTTTAAGATATTGTGAAGGTTATTTTCCTTGTGATACAAATTTCAGATTGAAGGGCCAAGCCAAGCCATAAAAATAATAATAATAAGTACACACATAATCCCAAATCCCATCCTGCTTCATACTCAAAACAAAAATGTACAAATTTCCTGTAACTGTACTAATTCCTGCGTCACGGAATTGAACATCGTGTGGGACTACTAATAATTATTAATAGTTGTCGCTAGTGATGTGTACCTTGGAGCCTATTTGATTGCCGTATCTTTGCATGTATGGGCCACATGCAAATAAGTTTTATAGTGTTTAGTTAGTAATGTAAAATTGTAAGTGAAAAAATATACTAATGTGTAAATTGTAAGTGAAAAAGTTAACCACAAAATTAAACAGGGGCGGAACCAGAAAATTTTTTTAGGGTGGGCTGCAATCTTTTATAACATATACTTATGAATTATATGAATTTATCAAAAGAATAAAACAGTATTCTCCACTAAATCATGAGTGGAACTAGGAAAAAATTTTGTTAAAAAAAATCAATATAGAAAGGGGTCTAACACAATATATAAAAAGAAAAAAAATAAAAATGGGTTTCCGCCTATATATAAAAAATGGGCCGGGCTGTAGCCCGGCCCAGCCTACTAATGGGTCCGCCCATTAAATTAAATGTTTAGAGATTTAAAAATATTTTAAAAAGGCCAATAAATACTAAAAAGAGTAAATATTAATAATATAAATTATTTAATAAATTAAATAATTAAATAAAATAAATATATTAAATATATAATGTAATAAATAATTAATTTAAAAATAAAAATTATTAAATATTAAATAATTATGTATTACATAAATATATAAATAAAATTAAATATTAAAAAATATTTAAAATGCCAATAAAAATAATAAAGAAATGCCAATAAATACTAAAAATAATTATATTAAAAATATTAATTATTAATTATTAAATAATTAAAATTAAAAATATTAAAACATAACATATTAAATATTAAATAACTAAAAATTTTGAATATTAGTAAATATTAAAAATATTAAAAAATAAATATATTAAATGCATGAAAATTATTAAATTATTAATAAAAAATTAATCTAATAATTATTTTAATCTAATAATTAAAAATTTTCATCATTTATAAAGATTAATCTAATAAAAAATATTAATCTAGTTATAATTAACTGTCTGCAATACAAATTTGCATGACCACAAAATTAACTGTTAGTGCTGCAAGTGTGTTGTAAGTGAGATTTGCATAACCACAAAATTAACTATTTGTGTTACAAATAGATCATAAGTGAGATGCAGGTGCATTTTATAACTTACGACGAAACAAACACCGTAAGTCGTAAAAGACCGTATGTCACTTGCGACTTACGATCTTTTACGACGAAACAAACAAGCCCTTAGTTTGAATTATATTTTGACTGGGGTCATCTGCAACAAAAGAATCATGATCAAGAAAAAAAAACACATGTAGCGATCACACAATTTTGTATCGATGGAAGAAAATACGCTTCTGGCATATTTGGTTGTTGTCGTAAGTTGTAAGTCACAAACTCTTTACAGTTGTAAGTGAGTTACATACAAGTAAGTTTTACGGTATTTGATTGGTGATGTATAATTATAAGTGGGAAAGTGGATTATATTTACGATATTTGGTTGTTGTAATGTGTAAGTCGTAAGTGAAAAAGTTGACACAAAATTAACTGTTTGGTGATTTAAAAAAAAAATTAAATAATTAAAAAATAAAATTAAAAAATAATAAATATAATTAAAAATATTAAATAATTAAATAATTAAAATAAATATGTAAAAATAAATAAATATTAAATAAATAAATATATTAAATAATTAAAAATATTAACTAATAAAATTTAAATTTATGAAATATAATATATTAAATAATAAAAATTAAAAATTAGTGAATATTAAAATTTAAATATATTAAATATTAAATAATTAAAGATTTTATCTAATAATCAAACTTATTAAATCTATATTAAATATTACTAATCTATAAATAAAGTAAAAATTAAAAGTAAGTGGAATACATTATATTAATATAGTAATAAAAAAATTAATCTAGTAATAAAAAATTCTAATATTAAAAATTATTGAATTATTAATAAAAAATTTAATCTAATAATTATATGTAATCTAATAATTAAAAATTTTCTCATAATCAAAAAAGATTATTTTAATATTAAAAATTATTAATTTAATTACCATAACTATCGACGAGACAAATTTACATGACCATAAATTAACTATTTGTGCTGCAAGTAGGCTGCAAGTGAGATTCGCATGATCACAAAATTAATTGTTTGTGTTGTAAGTAGATCATCATTCGGATGCAAGTGCATTTTACGACTTATGGTTCAAACAAACGTCATAAGTCGTAATCGCAAGTCGGTCTTTTACGGTGAAACAAACACACCCTCAAGAACTACTTCAGAAGAATCAAAACATTTCCTATTGATACATATACTTCTGCAACGACAAACAAAAAAAATCAGATGTTATCTATGAAAATCGTAATGCAACACGATAACTCACACCTAATTCTGTACGACTGAGGTTGAGCACGCACATAAGAAACCTATCAATGAAAAAAACTTGCAATATAATATCGTGCATCGACATCACTGACCTCAACGAGAGGGTGTGTGCAGTTGGCAACTCACCGCAAAGTTAAAAACTCTAATGCTCGCCTCTATTTAAACCTTTATTCATGAAATGGCATTTTTTACAACCAAGGCCGACCTCTAGAATTTTGGGCCCTAGGCGAACTTTTCTAATGGAGCTCCTCACCAATCAATTATGAAAAAATATTTAAAATTCATTAATATTTTTTTGCTTATTATTCAATATGAAAAATTAATAGTGTTGCACTCAAGTAACTTTAGGACTGCTACATACCAAGAGGGTTATACCTGACCCTAAGAATTAAACACTATGTAGTTCTTCTAAGCTATCCATCCTGGCCAAAGGCCTATAAGTCAAACCTTCACACCCTCATTCCCAAAATAAGGTTAACAAAATAAATGCAACAAAATATCAATTTAAGTAGGCACTTGCATTTTTAGATGCAAAATTATTAATTAAACTTGCATAATCAAGTCTTTCTACCATATATTTATCAATCGATAATTCATTCTTTTTTGTGACATAATCGATCGAAAGTAAGATTTGATGAACTCCAACTTAGAAAAACTTCTTCTTTGCGCAGATTAACAGTAACTAGTATGATCAACAATATTCTATAAGCAATCCATGCATTTGAAAAAGCACCATTCAATTTTTTAAATAACTCAGCACATCAATTGCTTTTTTTTTTTCTTTTGGCAAATTTTCTCTCAAAATTTTCAACTATTAAAATATATCACTCCCATCAGTATCAAAAAAATTGTTATGTTTTAGAGATTTTTCAAGTGTGACACAATAAGCCTTCAAACTATCATCATCTGTATGTTTGCTAATAAAAATTTACGAAGTACTCCTAACTGAGATTGAATTAATTTTTTCACTTTTTTTTTATATTCAGAACTATATTTTTTAAGAAGTATGATAAAATCTAAAAATACTAAAGATGAGAAAAGTTTAAATAAAATTTAATAAAGATGAGAAATATTTACAGCATGATAAAACCTAACAATATTTCTAAAGTATCTCAGCCTCAGCCCTCTAATATATCTTACATACCAATTTTACGCATAAATATAACCACAAGGTGTCAAATTTTCGTATTATCTCAAAGTGTATTTTTATTTTCAACTCCCCAGTTGTAGAATAAAGAGAAACAAAAGATTAACAGGGAGAAGAGATGAAGAAGGACAAGAAACCTGACCAGTGAGGGGAACATATCAATTGAGTCGCCGCACCGATCGTCAGGGCACCGTCGACACGACACCCACACTTAGTACTGGTCGCCGCCGCGTTGTGGCTTAGTCGTGCTAGTTCGAGCCTTCGCTTCGAGGTCGGCATCACTGCGTCTGGTAAGGGACCAAGGGTTTTCTTTTTTTCCCCTTTCTTTTTTTTTTTTTTTGAAAGGAGACATTTGATATTTCAGACGCTCACATCAGATCATGCGCCTGGGAGAGGGCCTGTGAGAGTTGGTAGTGATTGGGTTTAGATTCTGGTTCGGGTCAAAATATGACCTGTTACTTAACCCAAACCCATAACTTAGGTTTAAATTATGGGTTTGCTAATTGGGTTAACGAGTCATATACTCATATTTCGACCCAAAAGTTACCTTCCCCACCCTCTTCTAGTCTTCTTCTTCCCCATCGTTACAGCCTTCTAGGGTTCACACAGTGAACCCAACACAGAAGAAAAAAAAAACAAAATGCAGGAAAAATAACGAGGGACAATCTGATGGGGGGCCCCGAAAAAACGGGAGCCCTAGACAGCTGCCTATGTCGCCTACCCCAAGGGCCGGCCCTGACTACAACAGAAACTTTTTTATATGATATAGACGTAAATTTATTCAAACATGGTTACACTAAAAATGCAAAAGCCAATAACATCTCTCATCTTTGAAAGCAACTCATTTAAAAAACTTTAACAATACCATGACTCAATTTCTCAAGGCAATACATTAAATAATTCCGACTAAATTTTAATATATAATATGATAGAATTTTAAATATTTCTTTGAGCGTATCATGAGACAAACTTGAGACCAAATTAAGTTGAAAATGGTAAGCCCTAAAAGGGTCTGCATTAGTTAGACACTAATGAAAGCAAAACTGGATTGGAACAAAAATAAAAATAAATTACAGCACCCATCAACTACAGCAATGGTGTGTTACTAGATTACCCAAGTATTTCAACACCTTCAATCTAGCCAACTGGTGCAAACACAAGAACCCAACACTTTCGAATGGAAAACCATAAAACATTAGACATAGAAATGACAAATATAAAACTAACAATTACTGTCCTGCTGATTTAGGAACAGTATGTTGAGTTCAGTGCAGGTGACAATAAATTTAGAACATAAAAGTAAAGGCAAAATTGAAGCACATTTATGCTTAGCTAAGGCTCAGCATCACATCTGGGCTTGTAGCAGATAAATTTAGCTCACAGCATTTCACTAACTCAGCTCACTATGTATAGTACTTTACATTGAATTTGCTCTAGGTAGCTATAAATGTTTAAAAGAAAGGTAAAACTGAAGCATCTTTACAGCAGGCCAAGGCTTACCATCCATCTGGGCCTGTGCCCTGAAATTGGTTCAGACTCTTCAAACTGGATTTGTGTCATTTAAAGCAAATCGCAGGCACAACCAACCTTTTCAAACATTTCAAGCTACTTTCCCTCAGGAAGAGCTTCCTGAACTCTGGAAAGGAGATCATATGATTAGAATGCATGAAAAAAAAAACCTGGACACAAGAAGGGAGAGAAAAGAAGCAACCTCTGTATTATTGATCTTTAAAGGCGGCTAAAGTATAAGACTCAGTTACGAAGGCCCACCCCAAAGTGAAACATTCTCGCATATCTGTCATTCAAAGCATATTCTAGGCGGAGCGGACCCAACGGTGAGTCTATGCGTGTACCTAACCCACATCGACAACCAGTGCCTAGCTTTCCCCGAGCTCCAGCAGGATCACCTGGAAACAGAAGAAGGGCAAAGTGGTACTCATACACTTCTAAAGAAAAATGTTTTGTGAATGAAACATAGAAAATTATGTCTACGAGGCAGTAGTTTTTTCATGCGATGCTAAGACTCTTGGTTCCCACCCTCCCCTCCCCTCTTATGGACTTGATTGGAATAAGTTTAAAGAAAAAGACTCGATATATATATATATATATATATATATATATATATATATATATATATATATATATATATATATATATATAGTGAGTTGATCCCCTAAGAACGGTTCTCACGAATTCATGTGAGAACTTTCACGTGGGTCGTCGGATCTGATAGAGCTAGATCTCTATCAGATCCGACGACCCACGTGAAAGTTCTCACAGAAATCCGTGAGAACCGTTCTTAGAGGATCAGCTATATATATATATATATATATATATATATATATATATATATATATATATATATATATATATATATATATTATATATATTACTTGAACAGAGAACTCTCCCATCATAAATACCAAATGACATTTATTGCTTGTTGTAGATGAAAAAAAGGAAGTCCTATCTGCCACTTGCAATATGGACAACAAGGGAAAAGCCAAGAGAGGGTTTAACTAGAGGGCTAAATGAGAAATGCTGCATTATGGTGAAACTGAGTTGTAGATCCACCAAAAGTCTAAACTTATTTAGGTGCATATGCTCCTAACATGCCAATAATATCGGAAGAGAGTGAGTTTGTGAAGTTACAGGGTCAAGGAGGGGGAAGTTGGAAAGATATAGCATGTCTCTCTTAGAAGGAACCAATGGTACGTCTCACTTAGGATGAAGAAAGAGTACATATAACTAATCAGAGTAAGAATGATAAGATAAACGTGTGACAGAAGTAGATAAAAAGAAAAAGGCTATAAATGAGGGAAATGAAGAAAAACAAAACAATAACTATAGAATTAGATTTAGAAATTAGAATGAGAGGGTTTGACAAGAAATTGAAGGTTAAAGGATACTCAGACAGAAAATTAATGAAATAAGCTCCCATGCAAATGAGGGTTGAGTTAATGAGCAACATGTATGCCTTATGATTGTCTGGGTGGTGGAAGTGTGGCTTAACTTTTGTTATAGGGTTATTGTCTAACCCTGATGGTAACAGAAAAAGACAATTTGACTATAGTAATAAATAACAAAAGACTGAGTAATTCTGGGCAGTCTTATAGGCAAGGTCACAAGGACTGCATAGATAGTACTAACACGAAAAGGGGTATGGAATAGAATGATGCCTTAAAGATGACTTCAGGAACTTTCAAACTTTTATGTTTCTTATATTTTTTACATACTATTCCTCCTTCATTTTTTTTTACTCAAAACTGCACTGATACATATAAGGCCAGAGAATATGCTCTTCATCATGCAGAATGCATCCATTCACTTTGCCAAACTAAGAAATGGTTGAGAACCTGGCTGGAGGTTTCTCTCATGTGTGTGCACGCGTGTGGCCACTTTTAACACATGTAGGACTTCCGGGCACTCATGTGCACGTGCGCCGCACAATGCACGCATGCGACTTTGGGCACATCTGACAAGAATTGTGGAAACGCGAACTTTGGCACATGCACTTGCAACAAGGCTCTAGAATTCAGTTTGACTGGTTGTATGTGTAAAACAGGTATTCAGAAAGATGCATAATGTTTATTTTTCTATTTCATGTGCATGTGCATATAAACATGATTTTGGGCACATGTGATGCACTTGGTGCAGTTGTCCACACACAAATACACATGCAGAGGCATGCATGCTCCCCCACTCACAGACTTGGTACACGTCCATGCGTCCACGCGCACACAGTTGTTTTTGGCACATGTGCTGCACTTGACCCATGTATGGTACATTTATCTACACACATAAGCACACAATTTTGATTTTTGGACAAATGTCAATACAGTTGCAATAGAGCGCTCTAGCAATTCATAAGCAGAGAAATGGATATCCATTGGTTTCAGTTTCACAAATTGTATGTGAGAAACAAATGTCCATGAAGATGTGTAATCGGTGTACTTTTATTTCACAGAGGTGTCAATTTCTTCTCTGGTATAAATTTTTTTAAGATTGAAGTTCAAACACAATTGTCATTGGGCTCTTCTGGAGCATTCTTCAGCTGTGTTCTCCATGGCTGACCCGGTGTTAATAGGAAATGCTTACCCTTGTGCTACATACAGAATATAATGGATCAAGACCGTGATGATGATTGTCAGGCTGAGAAACTTTTATGTTGCAAAGCCAACATATTGCTAACCAGTATAAGCCACCTCTTATGTTAATTCTCTATCATAGTTTCCTTTTTACCTTAGATGAAAGAAAGTGCAACAAAAAAGAAGAGTAAATTATATGCATAAAAGGCATACCAGGAACAGTTGGTCCTGAGCCAAGATCACTTCCATAATCAGCAAACAGCACCCCTTCCAGTGGTCCATACTGCACATTGAAACAAAAGCAGAATAAACAATGATAAGAAATAAGAAGTTAATAAGTTTTTTCTGGTAACCTAACCTAACTTTAACCTGCTGCGGTGTTTAACTGCAAAAGATAAACCCACAGAAGACAATATAACTAAAATTCCAGCAACATGCCTAAATGATAAAAGACATCATTGATCTTTCCTACAATCCTAAATAATAAAAGACATCATCGACCTTTCCTGGCGTCCTGAGTCGTTGAAATAAATGGCACCCAGTTAAGTACTCTTGCTCGCCAAAACAACATCCAAAGTTTAGGTAATCAAAGTATCGATGGCCATACCAACAACACTCTTTCTTTTCCTTTTTTTGTGAGAGTTAACCTAAGTTTGCTCAGAGAAAAGTTTAAGGAAGTTAAACTTTTTGACTCGTTATGTACCTAATTAAGAGTCATATTGTAGTTACTTAAGTATGAGTGTAACTACCGAATTTGGAATTCTATTTGTATTATGAGCAATGTTCAAAATGTCGGATGTCGGCCTAATGTCGGAAGGCAAAATGTAAAATCGGATTGCGGATTTTGGGGATATTTGCCCAATTTCGGTGTCAATTTCAGAGGTCATATACATTATATAGTATGGTCTTAAATGTCATAAATATCCTAAAACATCACATTTATAATATATAAAGGCATGAAAATAATATATATTTAAACCATCTTGTTTTGGATATACTTACCTGGACAACTTGTATTTAAGCTACGACTATGAATGAAAACTTCAAGTTGTAGCCAACCTACAAAATATAAATAATGAACATAGAATCAATATACAAGCTAATATACATAAAAGATTAAAACTATCTAAATAAACAATGAGAAAAAATACTTTCAAAAAAAATAAACAATAGAAAGCTATAATTCTAAGAAAGATCAAGTCCATGTTTCCACTTTCCAATAGTTTAAAATTTAAAAAACACAGTTACACATCAAAGATAGTTCTTAAACACATTTCAAAATCAAGCTCAAAGCAATAAATTTTCATAAGGTCAAAGTGACTCGGGTGATATCTCCTTCTCAATCCTCCGAAAACTCCGGCTCTGAGTCCTCTGAATCGATCACATCATTACTTGTTAAATTAAGCTCCACCTCATGGCTCTCATCCTCTGATGATGACTCCGAACTTGATGATTCCATATCTTCTTCGCGTTCATTAGCAAATGGCCCCCCGCTTTTGCTTTTCTCTTAAAAGTTCTCAACTTTGTTCTTGAACTTTCTTTTCTTTATAGTAGCTCTCGAGAATTTTTCAACTTGCTTCCATGTTAATCCTTCTCCGGGAAAGACCTCATCATCGCTTTCTGAAGCGGGAGCTCCATTTGTTTTGGAGGCACTAACCAATCGGTGACTCTTTCCTCATCATCAATAGCTGCCAATGGATCTCTATTAATCGATGATGTTTTGCTCTTAATTTTTGCATTGAACTTGACGAAGACTAAGTTATGCAATTTCTTGTGACTTAGTCTATTACTCTTTTTTGTATGGACCTAGAAAAGAAAATCATTAAACAAATTAAATAATGCACACAAATTTAGACTTCTAAAAGAAATTTTTAGTCCAAAAAATGATAGTTTTTATACCGTCTCAAAGGTGCTCCAATTTCTCTCACACCCGGACGAGCTGGTTGTCAAGTTTAAGACTCTTATTGCCATTTCTCTCAACTCGGAGCATCAGTCCCATGCATCATCCACCAATTAGCTAATCAATTGAAAGTTATAGAAAAGTCATCAACAAATTAAGCTTTATAATTTTTTCATTAAATTTAATAACAAATATATCAAGCAATGTACCTGGATTAAGGTTAGGATTTTCTGCTCCTTTTTTTGCCCAGTCTCTCCCAAAAGAACCTTTTTGATATTAATACAAAGCCAACTGATCAGTTATCTTGTTGAGAGTTTCGTGCTTTTCTGAGTAGAATCTATGCATGACCTCAACAAGCCCATCCATAAAGATGCCGGCCTTTTCAATCTCCTTCTTCTTGTAAAAAGTGTAGGGGTTCAAGTAGTGTCCCGCTCTATGTAAAGGCCCCTTAAGCTTATCCTCCCATCTTTTGTCAATGATATTCCATATAGGAATATATTTCTTCTTTTTTGAGTCAAGATTTTTTTAATCTCTTCCTTTGCTCTTTTCAGGTCATCGTAAAGAAATCTCATGGATGGTTTATCACCATCAACTCGTCGAAGAACTTTCACCAGTGGTGAAAAAAGTTTAAGAGCAAGATCCACATTGTCCCAAAATCTATTGGAACCAACAATATCAGCAACCTACGAATATAAATAATAAATTAGTCAACAATCAAGATAAAATAATTTCTAATTATAATTCAAGAACTAAAAATTTTATAAATTATACCTTCTTTCCCACATTCTTTTTGGAAAGAGGATGCTGCAACCATCTTTCACATGTAAATATTTCCTTCAACTCTTTTCTTTTCTCCTTCATAAAATTTAAGGAGAGGAATGCAGTGGCAAACCTAGTAGCCCCAGGCCTTAGAAGATCTCCTTTTGCGATATCTCTCATCAAGCTAAGGATGATTGCGTGGCTATAAATAAAAACTAACACGGACCTCCCATTCACGATAGCATTACGATTAGGTTTGATCTTGGCAATGGGGACATAGCATTAAATTCACTGTGTGTGCAGCACAAGAAGTCCAAAAAATGCTAGGTCTCTTCAATTGCATAATATTTGCGGCCGCCATGTTGTTTGATGCATTGTCAGTCACAATTTGAACCACATTTTCTGGCCCTACATCTCTAATTGCTTTATCAATAAATTGAAAGATGTAGTGTGCATCGTGTTTTTCTGCTGAAGCATCCTCTGAGTGCAAGAAGGTTGTTCCTGCTGGACAGTGGGCAACGATGTTCATCAAACTCCTATTCTTTCGATCAGACCAAGCGTCGGTCATTAGCGTGCAACCACTAACAATACAACTCTCTTTGAACGGTTTGAGATTGTTCTGTGTCTCCTCTACCTCTTTTTCGAGAACAGTCTCGCTAAGCTCATAAGGTGAGGGGGCCTCCATCATTTCATCAAATCTTCCAATAGCTATCAACATTTGCTGAAATGAGAGAAGAGTAGCGGTATTGAAGGGAATCCCAGTTTCATAAAACAATTTCCCAATGTATCTAATGGTGTCTTCTCTTCTCTTTTTGTTTGGAATCCATTATCGTTTGCTTAGATTTAGCGAACCCCACAGTCAACTCTTCCAGAGTTCGTTGAGTAAATTTGTCCATCGGTCCTTTTGCTTTGATGGAGACGGATCCAAACTTGGTCCTTTGAGATAAGCAATCATTTGGAACCTGATAATCACACTCATCCTCTCCAATGCGCACGTCATCAGCTAAAGCTTGAAAACCAGCCGCCTTAGATTGCTTTTTTGCATCAGCTTCCTTCAACAGTTCGATCACCTTCACATTCTCAGGGACTTTCAAACATGGTGCACAATTACCTTGCCGTCCCGCAAGATGCTGTTTCAAACGGCTTACTCCCCCCGACATAAATTGGTTGCAATATTTGCAACGTAATTGTTGGGTACTATTACCGACTCTTATCGCATGGTCCCAACATGGATCTTTCAATTTAGACCCGCCTGTGACAGAGGGTGCTTCACTAGATGCTGCGGAAGAAGACATTTTGATTTGCACTTCCTACCTTCAAAAGGAAGGTTAAATACAGTTAAACAACAAGAAATGAACAAGATAATAAAAATAATTACTTCAAACCTTTTAGATTACTAAGAATTAATGGTGGGTAGATGGTGTATTCTTTTTTTATATTCTTATCTTGTTTATTTATTTCTTAAGTATTTCTCTTACTTTACATCTCTAAAATTAACTTT
The DNA here is from genome assembly GCA_038442645.1 of Agave tequilana. NCBI lineage: Eukaryota > Viridiplantae > Streptophyta > Magnoliopsida > Asparagales > Asparagaceae > Agave > Agave tequilana. The sequence goes on from JAVJIF010002386.1 coordinate 136,936, forward strand.
TCTAATCTTTTTATTCAGGTATTGTCGTATTGGACATCATACATAATCGGTGCACGTGGATGTTGTTATCTCAATGAAGCCAAGCAAATAACAAAGTCAAGCCAAGCAAATAACAATATTGCTAATTGTATTTTTTATCTTTATTTATGTAATTATGTGTTGTTGCCTCGTATAAATGGAGTGAAAGTATTGTTGAAATTGTATCTTATGTTTTAATCTTTATTTTGCAAGCAAATCAAGAGACATCACTTAATCTAAATTATCCACATCATTTTAATATTCACAAAGAAACTGAAAAAAATGTTTTAAAATATCTAATATATTTCATAAATTTTAACAATACAGTCTATGCCTATGACATAAATTTTAACATTATTGTAATTGTTAAATTGTTAATCAAGTTTTAATAAAAAAACTACAATTAGTCAATTATTCTACTCTCAGTTCTCTCTCCCTCATTGCGCTTTCACTGCAAAGTGTAGACTCTGCAAAGTCTCTCTTTCTCTTAATCTCTCTCTCACCCGCCAAACCTCCCCCTCTGCTCTCTCTCACTCGCCGTTCTCCATCTCTGCTCTCTCTCTCTCTCACTCGCCGCTCTCCCTCTCTCTCGCTCTCTGATCTCTCCCTCGCAGAGAGGGAGAGATCAGAGAGCGAGAGAGAGGGAGAGCGGCGAGTGAGAGAGAGAGCAGAGATGGAGAGCGGCGAGTGAGAGAGCAGAGATGGAGAGCGGCGAGTGAGAGAGAGCAGAGAGGAAGGTTTGGAGGGTGAGAGAGATCGAGCGAAAGAGAGCAGCATGGCTGCGATTTAGAGCGCAAAGAGGGAGAGAGAAGATAAAGCAGTGAAAGAGAAAGTCTAAATATTTAACCAGTAACCACTTACATTTTCCTTGGATGATCAATATAATTCTTTCAGAATTTTGTGCTTGGAATGATCTCCAAAAGGGATCTGCAATTTTTAAAAAAAAATCAAATGTTAAATGAAATCAAAAAGAGATGGAAGGAGAGAGTTAAAGAGCACTGCGGGAGACATGGCAGGAGAGAGAGCAGTGAGAGAGAGATCGAGAGCTGAGAGAGAAATCAAAAGGCAGCGAGAGAGATGGAGGAAAAAAGAGCAGGAAGAGAATCGAGATTTGAGAGAGAGATCGAGAGCTGAGAGAGAAGGGGATGGAGGGAGGAGACAGCGGGAGAGAGCTGAGAGAGAGAATAAACCTTCGACGACGACTTGGACGACGACGCTAGGATCAGCGATGAGGCTGTGACCGATGACGACGACGCTGGGTCGACGATCGATGAGGCTGGGCTGACGATCGACAATGACCAAGCTGCTACTTCTTCCTCTCCTCGTTGGAGTCGGCGGCGAAACAAAATTGATGGAGATCGGGAGAGTAATGGGAAGATAAAAGAGGGATTAGGGTTTTAAGGATTAACGAGGGTCGGGTCGGGTCGGGTATCAATAACAAACCCAAAAAAATGATGTCGGCTGACATTGAATCGGCCGACATTTGGATATCGGCCGAAATGTCAGCGACATATACCCAATTTCGAAATTCGAAATTGGTTTCCAATTGCGTGTCGGCCACGTCTTCAAACCGAAATTTCGGCCGAAATTTCAAAATTTCGGCCGAAATTTAAAACATTGATTATGAGTTGTAACTGTATCTGCCAATAGTTAAGAGTATAGAGTAAGGACTCAAACTCTCTCAGATCTTTTCCTCTCAAATTCTAATATGGTATTAGAACAAAAACCCTAACCCTACCTTTTCTTGCCTTCGCCAAAAAAATAAGTAAAAAGAGTTACTGTTCATCGTGCACAGTAACCATGGCGGTATTATTCATGATGAACAGGAGCGGCCGGGTATTGTTCGTGTGGTTACTGTTCATCTTAAAAAAGAGTATTCGGTTATTCCTCCATTTAAAAGAAAGGGAAAAAAACTAGTTGACTTCAAGTTTCAAAATCCTAAACATCTCCATGATTCAAAAACCTAGTCATCATCAACTGTCACCTCCTCTACTGCTTTTCGCCACCAACTCTTGTTGCCCTATATTCTACAAGCTATGCTGCCTCTTCTCTCTCCCGGCAGCCCTGACCTCTTCTCTCTCCTGATAGCCCTGCTACTCTCCATATTTGCCTCTGATAGGTCAAGTTGATACCCTACTTGTAGGATTTAAAACTAGGCAACACAAACACCAGAGGGGGTGAATAGTGTTTAAAATTTTTAAACAAGAAATATTAGTAACTTGAGAAAATAAACATCCACATAATAAAACTCAAAATGCAAACACAAACACGAGATTTTATCCAAGTTCGCCAAATCTATACACCTCTTCTCTACACCGAGAACACCTTCTTTGAAATGAATACAATTTGTCTTATAAGCGTTGACTTTGATGTGAAAGTGAATCGACAAAGATCTTATAGTGGAACTCTCAGAATTTCTTCACAAGGGATTGATTTGGGTGAAGAGAGAATCAAAGAAGAAAGTTTTTTTCCCTGAAAAACAGAATTTTGATAAAATTTTTGTGAATGAATTGTTGTGTAAAATCAAAGGAATTAACCCCTATTTATAGCTGGAGAATAAAGGCAGTTGGGGTAGTTATTTGTTTGAATTTGAATTCAAAAAGGAGTGGGAAACACCAGAAATTCAAAAGTTTACATAACTGTTCAACAGTCAGAAAGTGTCTGTGTGGTCGACTTATAATAGGAGTTAGTCGATTAGACATACATATTTTACCTAGAGTAGTCAACTTATAGGGAAGGGTAGCCGACTAGACTGACAAAAAAACCGAATCAATGCTTGCGTTGAACTGCTATAAGTCGACTAATAGGACTTATAAGTCGACTAGGTCAATGAAACACAAATATATAAAGTATAACGTTCAAGTATAAGTCGACTGAAGAATTCTGACTAACAAAGTTGTAGTTGAAATGAATGATTCTGACGTAAAGCTATAAGTCAACTATAAGGAATTATACTTGACTAGACTGACAAAAAATAAGATAGGTGGTTCTCTGTTGGACTCTATAAGTCGACTAGGGAAGGGATAAGTCGACTAGGAGTCGTATGAGTCAGAGTATCATTCTAATATAGTCGACTAGGAATATTTATAAGTCGATTAGGAATGTGTATAAGTGTGTGTTCAAGGCTTTTAATAATTTTCTAAAAATATAGAAAAATTACATAAAAACATAAAAAAAACCCTATTAAGTTCTTGTACTCCTTGATCTTCAAGTATGAGCCATATCTTCAATATAATTTCTCCATTTGCTCTCCAAGACATGTGAGTAAAAAAACTATATATACACACAACACATACACAAGTTTGTTATCATCAAAATATACGGAATTTAAACATGTGATGAACATGTAGGGGTAAGATTCAACACTACTGCGTTTTCTCAGGTCCTGACGTGATTACTATGTTTCATTGTGCATCCGATGTACTGATTTGATCATCTACTATTGTTCTATATGAATGTCTACAACGTGGATTGTTGACGTTTTCTGTAACTACTACTGGTTGTCTATCTTTTCTAACTAACTACATCTCTGTTGTAAAGTCGTCTTATCCTTAATCTAGTACTGCTGCTTTAAGTTTATTCATTGGTGTTACTGCTACAAAAAAAAATAATTGAGTTTAAGGATCTCTCAAAACTTTCACTTCTACTGAGTTTGAGAATCTCTAAAATCTTAATTTTATTCAAGGAAATGAATACAACCTTTCATGCAGTATTTGTTCATGTGTTAGGTTCGACTCAAATTTAGTTCGCTTCGTTATCAACGTCATTGTTCAGCATATTAACATCAACATTAGAAATTTTACCATTTTTTATTTAGAAAAACTTTATTTAAGAGATGTTTTATTGGCCCTTCTAACAAGTTTGGCATGATTATATCTATGCTCCAGCTTGAGGGAAGTCTTAAACTCTTTGACTAGTTAGTTACTTAATTATGAGTCATATTGTACTTACCTAATTAGGAATCATATTTATATATGTTATCAGGAGTCCTACTTCTATTATGAGTTATAATTGTATTTTTCTATAAATAAAAGTATAGAGAAATGACTCGTAAACTCTCACAGATCTTTTCCTCTCAATTCTGATAAAGGCAACACAATTGAGATTGTTGTTACATGACAAGAATATTGTTAACTATTATTAGGCAATCACAAGCAATAAGCTTAAAAGGTTAAGAAACAAGTAGCACTATTATTAGACAATGACAAATTAACACCATTAAAAGGATAAGAAAGAAATAGCACCAGAAACTACATTCAACAATAACAAGGTAATAAGTCGCAAGATATTATTCAACAATGTTTCTGCAATTTTTGCATTAGAACCTACCTATGTTAGAGAAGATTTCAGAAGATTAGCAAGCTGACCTACTAAGGGTGTGTTTGGTGTTGCTTGTACTTACAGAGAAGATGACGTTGTAGATCCAATGAGCTATTAGAAGACATGCTAGCAAGAAGGAAAATCTAAGTTGGATTTGAATTAGGAGTAATATTTTATTTTATTAGTTTTCCTTTTTATTATTTCTTTAAAGAGTTCTTTTGTGATTACGAGATTTCTTTTAAGAGTTCTTTTATGATTAGGACACGAGTAGTACACATGATATTTGTCTATAAACATTGTTCTAAAAATCGGATTAATCGGCTGATTAATCAGCCGGTTAATCCTATCCAGTGGCAGCCCGCTTAATATTACATTAATCGTTGTAATTATGCGCTCGAGCGATTAATCGGGTCCAAAGCGATTAATCTCCGATTAATCCCCGATTAATCATTTAGGCATTTCATATGTTTTTATTTGATAAACTTATCACTTTGTGTGTGTTAGATCGCTAAGTAGTTTATGTTGCGATGTTGATAATTTGATAATGATCTTTTATTAAATAGTAGATGAGTTGTTACTTATTAAATAGTAGATGAATTATGATATTTTATTATTGTATATTTTACATAAAGTGATACTTATGTTTTATTATTTTTGATTATTTTTCAAATTAACTTGTTTAGCAATCTTTCTCCATCATTCTTTAAATCTCATTATTTTGATTGATAAATTGACTAATTTTTTATTAATCTTATTTTGCAAGTAAATTCTTTGATTTATATTTATGTAGCAAAATTTGAAATCTTTGATTACTAATGTGAAGAGATAAGTTCCTTTACTTCTTTCTTTCTTGCTATTTATTCATATTGTCTTATTCATCATATCATGGTTTATGACTTCACATCTAGATATTGTCTTATATAATATTTAAGTATTTTCAATAATTAATTGTATATATTCATATGAAGTTGTGTATAAATATAATTAAATATATTAAAATTTTCAAAAACGATTAATCCCCGATTAATCTCCGATTAATCCGATTAATCATTATTCAGTGTTGGACCGCACGAATAATGAAACCGATTTTTAGAACACTGTCTATAAATATTCTTATACTATTGCATTTGAGATAATCGAACTATTGATAATTTTGAAATCCTAATTTTGATTTTTCTAAAATCTTTGTGTGTGAAGCATAAAATGAGGGAAGCAATTCTCCTGAGTGCGAAGCCATAAATCTAAATATTTGTGTGCGATGTGCCGAATGGGTGATTGATTTACCTAAGTGTGAGGCCTAATTTTATCTTTCCCAAATTTTCTAAATCCCTAAATTAGTTCATCCCCAATCTCACCATAAACTCTAGTTTTCCCCTCCTGTCCAACAACAAATTTGTATTAGAGCTAAATTTCCTGTTTTTCTCCACAAAATCCTAAAACCCTAAGTTAGATTTCCTTCTCTTCCCTAGATTCTTTAGTTTTCTTTGAAATAAAAAGCTAGATCTTTTTCTTTTTGTAGTTTCTAAAGCTCTGCAAAAGAAAATTTGCACTGTTCAAAAATTCCCCCCAAAACCCTTAAAAATCCCTTCTCTTTATTCTTCCACTCACCCAAAACTCTAAACCTAAAACCCTAATCTTCAGCCCCAATTTCCCTCGCCACTGTTCCATTTCGCTCTTGCGTCGCCACGTCCTCCCCATCTCGCCCCTTCTTCCTCGACGTCGACAAACCTATTAAAAGATTTCCTTTTCCCCTCTTCCTACGTCGGTAACAGGGCCCTGATCCCACCCCTTCTCATTGTCACACCTGTCGATGACTGCAACCCATCAATCTTTAACTCTGATCCCGATCGATGCCAAAGTTCTAGTCAAGATCGCGTCACCAGATTTCGCCACTAGATCGCCCGTCAACTTCGACTTAATCATCGGCTCCTCGAACCGAGTCATCACCACAAACCCGACTACCAGATCTCGCTTGCGGTCTCCATCCTCCGAACCTCGCCGGCATCGAGTCTTCGAATTGCCTTGACAGAAGGTCTCGACTGGCTTAACCTCAACAACAGGCCTCAAGTTCCGTCGAACCCCGCCGAGATAACCTCGTCATAGAATTCCTCATTGGTACCTTGACCTCACCGTCATCCCATCGCCAACCACCTAGCCATTGGGTCCAGCATTAGACAAGGTTTAGTTTGGTTCTCCACAAGCCCGGATTACTGAGAAACCCAACCCACTTCAAGTTAACGACCCGACCCGCAGCACTCTATTAGCCCGATCCAATTGTGTTCATTACAGCACTCGACCCAACCCATCTGCAACCAACCTGACCTGGATATGAATCTTGTTGCAGGCCAACCTGATCAGACAGCAACCCAATCGGACCCGCTTGCAGAATTCAGGCCCGTCAGCATCGAGTTTGGGTTTTTTTGACCATTTCTCAGTTGTTTTGAAGCCAATTAGAGCCATTTTTATGGTGTTGGATTCTTAGGATATAGCCCTCCAACATAGTGGATAGTAAGCTACTTAAGTAGACTATTATGGAGAACAAAGCCTCTCGAGAAGAGGTACACAAATTTAGGGAAAAACAGCTATTGAATCAGCTTTTTATTGAAGTCAGAGCCGTGCGGGAAGAGATACGTCAGGTTAGGGAATATTTGGGGAGGAAATTAGATTTAGAGCCAGTTATGCTCGAGCACAAATCAAAACTAGTTATGCCCGAGTGCAAGTCAAAGCCAGTTACGCTCGAGCACAAATCAAAATCAGTTGATGCTCAGCACAAGACAAAGCCAGCTATGCCCGAGCCAATGTCAGATCCAAAGACAGAGTCAGAGAGAGATCCTGAGACAAGGCTAGAGGTATATTTAAAGGAATAACGAAGTCGGTGTCCAAATCAAATCTAAAGTTCGAGCGGAGTTATAAACATTGATCTAGAGACTAAGTGCAAGCTCAAACCTGAAAGATCATTTGATCAAGTACCATTGAGTCTGAGCTCATACCTAAAACATTGTTTGATCTAGTACAACTATTCGATTCCGAGCTCGAACCTGAAACATCATTTGATCCAGTACTACTGAGTCTGAGCTCGTACCTAAAATATTGTTTGATCCAGTACCACTGTCTAAGTCAGAGCTCAAACCTGAATAAGCGCTTGATATAGTGTCACTGACTGAATCCAATTCAAGCCTGACACAGCACTTGATTCAATGCCACTACTGTCATAGTTGGTCACTTTGTCGTCCAATAAGTCATCATCAATTCAATCTTTCATGTTGATATCGCCAACTGAGCATGATTCCTTTTAAGTTTTTCTAACTAAGACGGTTGACACTCGAAAAAGACAGGACTCCCGCATTCATCTTCAACGGTCTGAACGACGTCTAACTTATCGACATCTACAAAAGATAAGTCGAAGACAAGCTGATGACCAGAGATGCGGCAGCAACATGAACATTACTAATCCAGTAAAGCAGATAGTAAGCCAAAGTTGCCTTTAGAGAGACCTAAGCAGGCCTAAGATGCTAAGCTAGCTCAATACTAGCCTGGGCATAACCCCAAGATAAGCTTTGTAGCTCCGCATGAAACTAAAAGCTTCACCTAAGCCTGGTAGCCTCCGAAATCATCATATTTTCCTAAGTACCCCTTCAAAACAAACATGTGATACATAAAAATTGATATCTACATTTTTTAAAGATTTGTCGTGATTTTTCAAAAAAATTTGAACTTTTATGTAACGTTTTGCGCGTATCACCCGAGTCCGATCCGAGACGCCGCGATTGATGCGTCTCAATGCCTGTTGAGTCGGCGGTTGTGACAGCGACTTTGAACCATGCTCATACAACCAGACTTGCCAACATTTGCGCTTAGTATTTTATTTAATGTCTCATTGTATACTTGTATGTGCATCTTAATTACTTTCAATACTGTCCAATTGTCTCGAGATGAGATTTCTCCTAATCGAAGACGACAACACAGGCTCCTCTTCGTCCCGCCAAGACACTCCACTGTGAGATTTTTCTCACTCGGAAACCAGACTCTGGTGCAAGGATTTCCCCTCCCTGAGGCCTGACTTTGCGGCTTCGTTGATGGGATTTTCCCACTCGAAAGCAAGTGCGACCTAACTCCACTGTAAGGATTTTTCCTCTCGGAGGCTCAATCCTGCACTGGGATTTCCCTCACTCGGGGAAAATTTTGCAAGAATCATTGTGAGACTAACATCCACTCGAGAACTACAGGCCAAGCCAGTACCAAACACCTCGGAGTCAAAACAAAATCTCTGAACAAACATCCAATTCCAAACGAAAGTCATGGTAAAACAAACCAGGCAAGATCCAATCAACGTTTCCATTTCAAAAATTAATGCTTTTCATATAAAGCTTCCTGATTACATTCATTCAAATACACTCTTGGTTACATCTAACAAGAGTAATATAAGATCTATCACCCATTTGTGTTTGCCTTTTTGAAAGAAAATACAGATAATTTACACCTAATCATCCAGACCCGCCGAATAAACTCCCAATGTTGAAGCAAACAAAGAACAGCCCGTCGGGGAACGCTTCGCACGGGCGCGATCCTACTGTTCATGCCACCTTCCGCAGATCCAAAGGAAAGCCCAGGGAGATTCAACAACAACAACTAAGTCATTTGTCCCAAGTATTTGGGGTAGGCTACATGAGCCAAAAGAGAATTACACCGGATCGGGCACATGGATCAGCTTTCTCCACTCATTCTTATCATTCAATATGCCTTCACTAAGACCTTTAGCCTATATATCTTGTCGTATCACCTCCATTCGTGTTTTCTTTGGTCTCCCCTGCGCTCTTTTAACTTGCCCTAATTTGATACGCTCTACTCGCTGGACTGACGCATCTGTAAGTCTACGTCGCACATGACCAAACCATCGTAGGCGATTTTCTCTCATTTTCTCTTCTATAAGGGCTACGCCTATCTTAGTACGAATATCCTCATTTCTCACCTTATCTCTCCTCGTGTTACCACACATCCAACGAAGCATGTGCATCTCTGCTTCACTCATTTTCTGGGCATGATATCTCTTTATAGCCCAACATTTTGAGTCATATAACAAAGCTGGCCTAATAGCAGTCTAATAAAACTTTCTCTTCAGCCATAACGGAATGTTTTTGTCGCATAAAACTCCTGTTGTGCTCCTCCATTTCAACTAGCCGGCTTAAAACCTATGGTTGACATCACTATTGATCTCCTTCATTCTTTTGGATAATAAAACCCAAGTACTTAAAATGACTGCTCATCAGTATTCATTTTCCGTTAGTGTCACAATACTATAATCTCGAATTCCCTGCTTACTGAATTTGCACTACATATACTCTGTTTTGACCCTACTTAATCTAAAATCTCGATATTCTAGAGTTTGCCTCCATAACTCCAATTTGATACTTACCCCAGCTCTCGTCTCATCAATTAGGACAATATCATCAGCAAATAGCATACACCACGGTATCTCATCCTGAATAGCTCTAGTAAACTCATCCATCACTATGGTCTATGGCAAATAAGAATGAACTCAATGCAGATCCTTAATGCAATCCAGTTGTGATAGAAAAATCACTTGTTATGCCTCCACAAGTTCTGACATTTATCATTACTACATCATACATGTCCTTAATTATGTCAATATATTTGATGGGAACTCTCTTTTTTATCAATGTTCACCATAATGCCTCTCTTGGCACCTTATCATAAGCTTTTTCTAAATCAATAAAGACCAGATGCAAATTTCTCCTCCTATCCTCTATAAGTTGACGAAGCAAATGAATAGCCTCTGTCGTCGATCGCCTCGGAATGAACCCAAAATGGTTCTCTAATATTTTAAATTCTGCTTTAACCTGTGTTCAATTAACCTCTCCCAAAGCTTCATGGCGTGACACATGAGTTTTATTCCACGGTAGTTTGAACAACTCTGGATATCACCCTTATTCTTATAGAGAATTACTATAGTACTTTTCCTCCACTCATTTGTCATCTTTTTAGTTAACCAGATCTTTTTAAAGAGGTTTGTCAGCCATCTCACGCTCATCCCTCCTAAGCATCTCCATACCTCAATAGGAATTCCATTTAGGCCAACAGCTTTCCTTAATTTCATCCTCTTCAAGGCCTCTTTAACTTCAATTTCGCTAATTCTGTGCATATAATTACGGTTCATATCCTGGCACTGAATGGTAAGGTCACCCAAATCTTGAGTAGAACTATCATTGAATAATCTGTCAAAATACTCTCTCCATCTTTCTTTGATTTTTTTCATCTCGAACTACAACATTTTGATCCTCATCTTTGACACACCTCACAGTATATAAGTCTCTGGTCTTTCTCTCTCTTATTCGAACAATTCTATATATATATCCTTTTCAACCTCTTTGGTGTCCAACTTCTTATACATTTATTTGTACTTTTTAGCTATTGCATTTCGAATAGCTTTCTTAGCCTCCTTCTTGGCTAGTTTTACCTCTCAAAACTCACTTCATCATAGTTTTTCTTCAAATCTCTGTAAGAGTCTCGTTTGATCTTAATGGCAACTTTTACCTCTACATTCCACCATGATGTGACCTTACATGATGGAGCACCACTCTGTGACTCACCAAGTACATCTTTAGCTACTCTTTTAATGCAGCAAGCAATTTTGTTCCATATTGTATTGGGATCATCTTGGGCTTTCCAGTCTGCTTCATGTACCACTCGATCTACAAAGACTCCTTGTTTACCTTCTTTTAACCGTCACCACTTAATCTTAGAATCTAACTTACGTTTAATCTTTCTAAATCTCCTAATTCGAACATTTAAAACTAAGAGTATATTCGGTTACTACACTCTCACCCGGTACCACCTTACAATCCATACAACTACCTCAATCTACTCTCCTAATTAAAAAGAAATCTATTTGGCTCGCACTTGATCCACTTCTAAAAGTGATCAAGCAAGACTCTCTTCCTAAACCAAGTATTCGCTAAGATCAAATCATAGGACAAAACAAAATCTAGAATCGAGTTACCTGATTCATTTCTTTCCCCAAAACCAAATCCTCCATGTACACTATTAAACCCATAACAACTAGTTTCTACATGCCCATTGAGGTCACCGTCTATGCAAAGCTTTTCTCTAATAGGTATCTCTTGCACTATCTCATCTAAATCCTCCCAAAATTGACCCTTACAGACTCATTAAGTCCTACTTGCGGTGCATAGACACTACTAACATTAAAAATCTCCCTTCTAAAATAAGTTTAACTAGTAAAATCCTATCATCCTTCCTCCTAACCCCTCCACTACATCCTCAAGCAATTGTTTATCTATGATCACACCCACCTCAGGGAGATTCCTGCACAAAACTAAATGATCCTCCAGATAAAAAATCTCCTCTCCAACTAGATCATGCCTCCAAGGAAGCTAGATGGGCTACAAGACAGTGATGGCATCACATCACCGACCCTCAATCCTGAACAAGAGGTCAAAACTCTCGAAGGATGCTTCGATGGTGTCCCAAGGCATCCCATGCTTTCTTCTCGCGCCTCGCTTTAAGAAAAGAGTCCCAGGACGACAACGATAGGATCCAGTTAGGAGTGAAGACCGTAAGACATGAAAGAGAGCGATGGAATCAAGTCCACCTCCGCTACTGCCCAGAACAGCCCCCATCCTGCCTCATCCATCACCATGAAAAGAAGATTTCGGAGCACCAATCTAAGAATTGATTTGGCACAATCAGAGATCAGATGAGCAAAACAAGTCAAAGTATAAGCCCTCCTTATCTTCCCTGACAGCGAGATCTTATCGCGAAAACTGGTGTTTTGCGACAAGATCATCACGAAGACTAGTGTATTGTGCCAGCCGCCTCTACCATCTCTGTCCTCTCCCTCTCTTTCCTCCACCGAACAAAGAGGAAGAACGATATCACTATCTACCAGAACAAGAAGTTTAGGGCAAGAAACTCTTGAAAAGGTAAGCAGACTTCTTCCAAGATCTGCCCTTTTATGAATAGGAAAATCAGATCATCTCCTATTCAAATTCTCAACCACCCCCAAGGAGTCGGTTCGTATCCCGGATTTTACGGCATATCGAATGAGTCAGATATCGACCGTCTCTGCCACACGATCTCATTCATCATGATGTCAGGATCTCGATCATTAACTTGCTAGTTGTCCTCACCCACTTTAACTTCCGAAAAAGCTCAAAGTATAAAGCATGTCACTACTTTTCAAACCAAAGGAGAGACCAGTCTACTATCCTCTCTCTAGAACTCGGAGAAGGAGAGCATCTGTAATGGTCAGATTTTGATCTGCACTAGGATCACGACACTATTCCACCTCATCAAGACCGCTCGAAACACATGACAAGACATGCCAGCAGATCACTTTCTCGAGCACCACTCAGCCGCTCCCGAGGTCCCTCCTCCTTCTGAGGACACCACCGCCCCGAAAACTCTCAAACTCCGAGCACCTTCCTGAGCACCACCCAATTGTTCCTGAGGTCACTCCTCCCGCTCCGAACAAGATATCTGCAGCAGCCGATCTCATTAATCTTTACCTTCAATTCAGCAAGTCCCTTGATTCATGAAGTTAGTTACGCCGCCAGATCATGTCACATTTTGAACGTTGTAATAGCCCCTACTCCAGCGCGGGCAGTCATAGATGATAACATAAATCACTCCCAATAAGCATGGACATAATCCGAGCAGTTATGAAGAAATTCCAATGTACAAATCATACAGTTATAAAAATTTGTAACATTAGCACTTCTGGTTATGATGTGCAGGGTATTTATATATTTGGACCTCCATCAAGAATAGGTGGACCCCTGAGAGATCGATCCCTGGAGAAATGGATCTATAACAGAGTGAAATAGCCCCTTGTAATCTCTTTGATTTAGTGGAATATCTCTTTTGGCACTGTGGTTTTTCCCTTTGCGGATTTTTCGCATAAATTCTCTGATGTTTGTGTTGTTTTACTCTCTCTATTACAAATTTGAGTGTAGATAAATTTTTCATTGAAATTTACCTCTCATAAACATATAGGCATTTTTAATTATTTGCATATATAGAGAGATATAGAGTTGGGTCCTTTGAAAAGGATATGGAGATGAATTATTTTCATTCAAATTCAATGTTAGGTCATTCAAATTGAAGATCCACTCCATTGGAGTTGATCTACATTGTTAAAAATGCTTAAAATAAAATTTCAAATATTTTGAATACTTATTCATTAAATAGGCGCAAAATAAACGACTGAAATAGTGAGTTGATAAGTTTAATGGTGTAGAATATGAATATTTGAAACCTAACAAAAGTTGGTGGGTGAGGGTTTTTAAATGTTTAGATCATGATCAAATGATTGGATCGAGAATTTGTATGTCTAAAGTCATAAATCTAAGTAATATGTTACTTTCGGACATCTATTTTGTGTTTACTTAATGTGCATGGATAAGAAAACTACAAAACACTTCATTTTTTTATTTTAATTACTTTAAATAATGTAGATCAACATCAACAGAGTGAATTTTGTATTTGAATGTCATAGCATTGAATTTTTTAATGGGAAGAATTCATGCGCAAATCCTTCTGGAAGTAGCCAAGTCTCTTTATTTATATATATATATATATATATATATATATATATATATATATATATTATATATATATATATATATATATATATATATATATATATATATATATATATATATATATTTGCATGCAAAAAGTACACAACATAAACATGTAGGCTAAATTGGTGGTAAATCAACAGAAATAAACTTTTGATACTCCACCAGTTACCCAAAAACTAAATTAATATGAAAGTTGTTAACCTAAAATTAAATTATGATTATTGTTAAACTATGAAGGACTACATGTTTATTGATATTCAAAAGAATTACATAATACAATTGCATATAACCATGAGCAATCCCTCTTTATATAATCTCATACAAACCATATCTTACTCAAGCTGACTCATAATATTACTAAGACTTCAATACTTTTTTGACTCTAGAACTTAACAACTCTACCAATTAATAGTTATTGCTATATCTAACATCCCCCTTCAAAATCACAATGGTATGGTATTGAGAATTTACCTAACAAAAACTGAAAAAACAAATGTTAACGAATTATTGATGTCGATGTCGAACAGTTAATTGCTGACACCGAACTACTAATTGTTGATGCATATGTCAAATTGCTCATGTCGATATCAATGTCGAACTGAAGAAAACCAATTCAAAGTTTCAAACAAACTATGATTTATCATCCTATAAGAACTTAGAACCCTATAAGACTCCAACTACTCTACCAATTATAGTTAATACTATATCAAACAATTAGAATCAAAGTTAAATTAAAAGTGTTTAATTACGATCTAATCGTGGCAAATTAGGATATACCGGTTTTGATGGCCATAAAGAGTTAAAGAGATGAAATTGTTATTAGGAACATCACATTTTTTCCTCTTTTCCTTTGTTCTTGAAATTTTGTAGGTTCCGGTATGTTTCCTCTGAAACTTACCAAAGTCGTCTAGTCCAAAACTTACCAAAGTCATCTCAAATTCACTGAAATAGACCGATACCAATGTGTAACAGTCAAAACTTAGCACATCCAAACTTTCATGTCAGCTTCGAACAGGTACTCACCAAAATTGAGACGAAACAATCAAACTGAGACAACCAGTGAAACCTCATGCCTCGTTTTAGAGTACATTCAGGTAATTTCTTTAACAAAGTTACACCACATGTAGGAGTGAGAAGGTTACCGGCGGAACCAGAAAAACCAATCGAACCAAACCAAATGAGTTGGTTCGGTTCGGTTTTGAATTTGGTTTTGAATTTTGCAAAACTGAACCGACTGAAAAACTGAATTTACAAAAGAAACAAGGAATTTTTGGGTAAATATTCATCATAACTTTTTTAAAATAATCTAACTCGAGCCATGAGCCCACCCCGTGAGTTACCTCTCTCTCTCTCTCTCTCTCTCTCTCTCTCTCTCTCTCTCTCTCTCTCTCTCTCTCAGATCAAGAGAAGTCGAGAGATCAGATTTCTCGATCTCTACTGTCTCCTTCCCAACTTCTTTTAACCCAAAAAAAAGAAAGAGAAAACAAACAAAAATACTTCACCTTCCAAAAACCTAACCCCGAAACTTGAAGCCTCCATCTCATCATGAATCCCGACTCATTGTGAAATTTGACGTCATTGTGAAGCCTGTCGTTGCGCGAGATCCGGGAGGTCGGGGTGATCTTAGTGAAGTTGATGATTGATTTCTCAACGAGTTTTAGAATTTTTGTGTTAAGAAATTGTTTGGAGTTTGATATGAAATAAGGAAGCTATTTCTTTATTAAAAAAATGCTTAATCTCTTGAATTGTTCGGCCCTTTTTCTATCCTCAAGACCGCAAACCGAAACCTAACTGAAATTTTCTGCTCGGTATGGTTTGGTTGCCGTAGCTAATTCAATGTGGCGAGGTTTTTGACATTTTTTATCAAAACCGCACTGGACAGCCCGATGCTCACCCTACAAAGGTGAACAAGACACCAAAGAAACATAAATATTTGCCAGAATGCATTAATACACAAAAGAAAATACTTGGACATCTTGGTAAAATAGTTGCTTGTAATGGGGGAGGCCACGAGTTCAAGACTGTTTTCTCCTTGATTAAGGGAAAGATAGGTATCATCCAATAAATTTTCATTCATAACATAAGTTTAAGTCCACTAATGCATGGACCAACATGATTTTCAAATTATTAATGAAAGGAGTCTGATAAAACAAACTTAGTGATAAAGCATATGTTGGAAAGTGGAAACAAATTTAGTTAGATACAAAACAATAAAAAGGAATGAACAAATGAAATTCACCTCCAGCAGGTTGGGGAATAATTGTCACATCCTCCATAATACCCATTGTTAAAATTGTTTCCACATCTCCTTTACTTTGTAGCAAACTGTAAACCTGCACTTAAATTTTTTTGAAATAACAACCACCCTAATAAGATGATGAAAAATGGCATGAGATTACCAGGAATTTGACTTAGAAAGATTGTCAAAAGTGCATCAACTCTTGCAAGACATGCATTGGATGTTGCTGTGTTCTAAAATAAATAGCAGCAATGTCATTGTACCAAGTCACACCAGAAAATTTCCTTTAAAATAGCAGATATAGTCATTGTCTTATATACTCTTCTGATACAACGTATAAAAAGGATAAATGATAATTTAAAAAAGGTTCATCCAAATGTTCTGGCTCAGCTACATGAATTTCATCCATATCGATTAGGGCCAGTAACAATAGCAGAACAGACACTATATAATTGCATGTCCGCAGCAACATCAGGTAGCACATGTCTGCTACAAAATCAAGCAGCTGTAAAAATTTCAAGTGTTAATCGATGCTTTCCATCAGCCAATAATCCGGTGAAAACTTTTCAATTAGCATTAGGTTGATAGAATAGAGTAACTAGCTCATTTGAACAATTAGGGTTTTCTTTTTGGTAAGATGGCATGTGGAATATATGGAGACAGTAGTGAGGAGTTGGAAGTAGGTAGGATTCTTTGGTATATGATTTTTTAAGTACGTCGGGGTGAACTCGAGTTCAAAGTTAATGTTTAAGCTTAGATGACTTCTTAAATTTCGAGGCTCAACTTTGCTGGGAACTGGAGATTAATTTGGCTCTTTGGTTTATTTTACGCCTTAAAGATGAAAATGGTTTTGTATAAGACATCTTATCACCTAAAATCTTTCAGAATCCAGGAAACTCAGAATGGGATTAACCCTATTGCAACTGTTTTGAGTGTAGTAAAGGTGAAACAGGTATGATCATTTTTAGGGCCTGTTTGTTTCGTTGCAAAACGTCGCAAGTCGCAAGTCGTAAAATGAGAATGGAAAAAGTGAACTGTAGCAGAGAAATATATTGTGTTTTACGGTATTTGGTTGATAAAGTGAAGTGTAAATGGAAAAGTATATTATGTTTTACGGTGATTGGGTGATAAAGTGAAAGTGTAAATGGTAAAGTATATTGTGTTTTACGGTGTTTGGTTGGTAATGTAAAAGTGTAAGTGGAAAAGTTGACCACAAAATTAACTGTAGCAGTGATTTAAATATTATAAATACTATTAAATTAAATTTACTATTGCAAATAATTATATTAATAAATTTGAGATAAAAATTAATAATCTTAATATTTTATTTATAACAATAATATTAATAAAATATTAGTATAAATAGTAAAATATTACTAAAATATTAACTAAATAAATAATATAAAATTTTAATAAAATCTAAAGAACATTAATAAAATTTTAAGAATACTAATAAAATATAAATATTAAAAAATCTTACAAAAATAATAAATATAGTTATAATATTATAATATTAAAAATACTTGAAAATTATTAATATAAATTTTATTATAATATTATTATAATATTATAGAAATATAAAATTAACAAAGTAAAATATAATTATAATTTAATAATAAATTATCATTATAGTATTATTATACTGAATTATTATTACAATATTAACATAATAAAATATTAATATAATAATAAAATATATTATGATATTAATAAAGTAATTTTTTATATTAAAAAATAAATAATTAAATATATAGTAATTTTATATTAAAGTATAATATTGTTATATTAATAAATATTAACTCTAAATAAAATAATAAAAAATTGAATAAGTATTAATAAATTAATAAAGTATTAAATAAAATATTAAATAAAAATATTAAATTAAAATAGTAAAATATTAAATATTAAAACAATATTAAAACAAAAAAAAAAATTAAAAATTAAAAATATAAAATAATTAAATAATTAAATAAGAAATTGAACACTATTTAAAATATTAAATATTTAATAATATTAAATTATATATTGATTATCAAGTAACTGTTTTGAACTGTAAGTGTACTACAAGTGAGAGTTACATCACCACAAAATTAACTGTAGCAACTGCAAGTGGGAAAATATGAGTGTAAAAGTGAGATTTACATGACCACAAATTTAACTGTAACAACTGCAAGTGGAAAAAGAAGAGTTGCATTTTGCAACTTGTTTTTCAGCGAAACAAACAACGGAAAATGAAAAAGAAGTTTTACGACTTGCGTTTTGCGGCGTTTTGCGGCGAAACAAACACGCCCTTAGTGTAGTCAAGATGAAGCTGAATTCAAGGTTAAAGTTTAGAGTGAAATTAGTTAATATTTAATAGATTATAGGTCCAATTTGCTGGGAATATTCAATTTGGCATTTCAGATTATTTTATGCCTTGAAGATGACACCCTTGTCATCTAAACTCTTCATTTAAACTCTTTCCTAATCTAGAAAAGTTTGGAAGCTAGCTCCTTCATTGCATGGTTTTAAATCGCATGGAGGTCTACCTGCCGACTGGAACTAACGGTCGTACAGCGATTAGCGAGGCCCTCATTTTCTCAACCTGCTTTGGCCAAGAATCTGGCACCACTTAATAGATGGTAAACACCAAGTTGATATCCGATCATAAAAAACTTAAACACTACCTTATTTCAATGGTAAAGGCTTGATGATGATTCCAGGTTCCATCTATTCAAGTGGACCAAAAAGTAACAAATTAACTTCAAAAGTCAATCTGGATACAAAAGAATTTTTATGAGACCAAGAGGAATCAGACAAATATGGGAGGTCCACATGGTCATGTCCACAAGGACTGCAGGCTGCAATGCCCAAATGATCAGCAACAGCTTGCACCAAGGGCCCAAGATGTACAGAAAGTGACCTTGCCTATGGTGCACTAGCTCGTTCATTGGGGCTCAGCACAAGCAAGTATGTTTTCTTTTAAGAGAAGCCAGTTTGCAGTTTATGAGAAACTTGCCGACAGTCCATTGTTGAGTAATGGCAATGGTTTCATCATGACGAAGAGTTTAAAATCATAGAAGTATACATATATCGTAATCAAGAAATTGAGGGACATTTAGGATACTAGTCCTCCATCACAAAAAATTAGAAGGGTTTGAAATAACTTAGTTCTCACTATTTGAAATATATATATATATATATATATATATATATATATATATATATATATATATGAGAAAGGTTTTAATACACAGAGTGTAACATAAGAGTTTACATACATCTATAAACTACACTATAACCCATCCATATACATGATCCAAACTATTGATTATGATCTATATATTTTAAAACTCATATTAATCAAATTTATGTGAATTTAAACTTTCTAACCTACAAATTATGCAAATAAAAAATCGGCTTTTAAGACCGCTACAGACCACTCATTTTTAGACCATGAGATGAAAAGGCTAGAAAGTTTCAATTCACATGAAATTTGATCCATATGAGTTTTAGAACACTGTAATCAATGGCTTGGATCATAATATAGATGGGCTACAATGTATTTTCATTAGTGTGTAAACTCTAATGTTACATCCGATGTGTATTAAAACCTTTCCATATATATATATATATATATATATATATATATATATATATATATATATATATAGAGAGAGAGAGAGAGAGACTTACGTAGCTCTAGAAGGATTCGAGCCCGAATCCTTCCCATTCAAATACCAACATCCGACATTCAAATACTCCACTCGGTGAAGTTGATCTATATTATTTAAAGTAACTAAAGATCAAAAATTAAGTGTTTTGAATACTTTTTGCCCATCTATCAAGCGGCACAAAATGGACGACCGAAAGTAGTGAGTTGATTAGATCAATATCTTTAGACATACAGATTCTTGATCTGGCCATTTGATCATGATCTAAACATTTAAAACCCCTACAAATCAATTTTTGTTAGGTTTCAAATATTCTACACTGTTAAACTAACCAACTCACTATTTAGTCTGTCTGTTTTCTCCCTATTTGATGCATGGTTAAAAAGTATTTAAAATATTTGATTTTTTTGTTTATAGATACTAGAAATAGTATAGATCAACTTCAACATAATGGATCTTATATTTAGATAATGTATGATTGTATTTGAGTGGAAAGGATTCGGGCTCGAATCCTTTAAGAAATACACAAGTCTATATCTTTCTCTCTCTGTATATATATATAGAGAGAGATAGACTTGTGCAGTTCTGGAAAAATTCGAGGCTGAATCCTTCTCACTCAAATACAACCCTACGTCATCCGCATGCAAGATCCATTCTGTTGAAGTTGATCTACATTATTTCAAGTAACTAAAAATCAAAAATCATGTATTTTGAACACTTTTTGCCCTTCCCTCAAGTAGGCGCAAAATGAACGGCTGAAAATAGCATATTACTTAGATCTACATCTTTAAACATACAAATTCTTGATCTGACCACTTCATCATGATCTAAACACTTAAAAACTCTCACACACTAATTTTTGTTAGATTTCAAATATTTTACACAGTTAAACTAACTAACTAACTCACTATTTCGGCCATCCATTTTGCGCCTACTTGATGGATGGGAAAAAAGTATTCAAAATAAATGATTTTTTGTTAGCTACTTGAAATAATGCACATCAACTTCAACGGAGTGGATCTTGCATTCGGATGTCAAGGGTTGTATGTGAGTGGAAAGGATTCGGTCTCGAATCCTTCCGGAATGACACAAGTCTCTCTCTCTCTCTCTCTCTCTCTCTCTCTCTCTCTCTCTCTCTCTCTCTCTCTATATATATATATATATATATATATATATATATATATATATATATATATATATATATATATGAAGGTCAATCATGGTCAAAGCCTTAGTTGAAATACCCAAAGTGCTGCTCTAATTGGTTCCTGCTGTTTTACTAGCAAATTTCCAGCATTTCATAAATATATGAAGGTCCTTCAGAAATGAAATAACTATAAGTTGACTTCCCAACATAATGAGCTGCTTTGAGGGGCAAAAAGAAAACAAAGAATGAAAATAAAGTGTAAACATGAATACGAGTCCTTTCTAACTGATATGCGTGTGTTATTATACGTGTGTGACTGTGCAGCATGTGTTGTGTGTGTATTGCAAATTAAGGCAAGAAACCTGACATGATGTTAGATCACCAACCTGTCCCTTCTTTGTTGTGAGCTGTTTCAGTATAGTCTCCGGCCGAGTCTTCCCCACAGTTGGTTCCACGCTGAATAAATTAGAAGATGAATATGATATTACTAGTAAGTATCCAGGTTAAACAGATCATATAACAAATTAGAAACTATAGGTGCAACATTGGAGATTTTGTTCTTACGTTCTTCTATCAAGAAAACGTATCATTATGTTATTAACCTCAGCTTCAGAGACCTGTAACCTAAGCATTCCTCCAGAAAGCATCTCAATACCTGAAACCTAAAAATAAAAAAAACAAAGGGTCATATCACATCATCCATACAGTTTTAAAAACCGCCAGTGGTGAGCTGACAAGAAAATAATCAATAGGGAGTCAAAATCCACTATAAAAATGATAACAGGTTACCAACCAAACCAAATAGACCACGGTCTGTGTACCACCCATTGATAGATTTGATCACATCATCCACATGCCGTATATTGACTATTTTTCCTGCATGACTTGACACCAAAAACTTAATTCAATAACAATCTGATATTAACACCAGATTGAATATCCAAAGCTGAAGAAGTGGTGAACTTTGAAAAGGTATTGTTTCCGCAAATCAAGTAATCTATTCATCTCTTTTTAAGCTTGTCTTGTCAAAATGACACCAAGTCTCCATGATGGAGCATAAGCTGCTCAGTGAGATGATGCAAGAAATGGTTTTGTTGGAATAGTCCCATTACTGAGACAGAGAACCTCAATATGACTGAATGGTCAAAATAGGAGTGCCAACCTCAAATACTGACATAAGTTTATTAACTAGTGTCGTTGCATTTCCGAATGATCTGACCCGGATTTAGTGCATACCCCTTTAGGGTTGTCCCCAACTGGTTGTGTATTACATCATATAATAGAATACTATTGTAAATGAGGATATCTTGATTTTCTCAATTGGATGTCTAAGGAATTGTATTTCCAAAACCGACTACAAAGAGTAAACCTTTAAAGTTAAAAAGGATAAGAAGTCCTTGATGAACTTACCATATCCATCACGAAATTTATCCTCCAAAAACTTTGCTGGAAGAACACTTGCTCCCTCACATATCAGTCCATGGAACTCTTGGTTAGGTTCAACCTGGTAACATCACAAGCCAATTCAGAACCTTGTGCTCTGAATTAATCATAGAAAAGGAAATGATTGACGCAAACCTAGAGATGAAATCATAGTAATTACATAAAGTGGGAAAGAACAGGAAAAAATGCATTTTAGAATATCATAATAAATCTGCAGCAGATCCTCTGAAATGGTAAGAGAAAAGGTAAAGGATCTTGCTGATGGATAATGTGACGTGGAACCAATAGGTCGACTGTCCAAGTATCAGGTGTACCTATAGGGTAGCCTATAGGTTTGACCCGTTAATTTGCCTTGTTGTTTTGAGACTACAATAACATAGGTCAAACCATACTTTTGAACCATAAGGATGTTGTCTAACCTCTATGGTGGTGTTTCAATGGCTATAATCAAGGGTGTCTCAAGGGTGATTCGGGTTTGAGAGATACAAAAGGCCTCAATGTGTTCCTTGGAGGAGGAGATTTCTTCCCTTTACAGAGGGGAAAGAGAGGAAGAAAGTGCAGACTGCAGAAAGAGCAATAGTGTTGTACCTCTCCATTAGATGAAGGAAAACTCGATGTTTGTTGTCAATGGGTGATTGTATTTGCCAACAAAGAAGAGCTTCCTGGCTGAGGACGGGCTTATCAAAGGGCAGTTCTTATCAATTTAATACCTCGGATCTAGTTGGAGGGAAGGTTAGTTGTTCTTTGAATCGAAGAGATAGGTCAATATTTTATTGTATTTCATGTTGTTGGTGCAAACTCTCTCTTAATGCTTATAGGTAGGATGGGTTTGGTAGAATCATGTATAGCTATGTGGTGTGGTGTGCTTCTTTTTCTTTCATATTATTATGTTGCTTTAATAATCCTGTATACTTCAATCCGAAGACATTAAATCTCACGTTCTACACTTCACAAAACACCCCAACAATGGTATTGCGAAGGTGGCACTGTTGCTATGTAGTACATGAAAGTTTATTCCTAGCAACAAAGTTTCATTTTGCGCAACTAAGTGACGTAGCTGCAAAAGGTGCAGTTAATAAAACTTAAATACTAAACCAAACAGTGCCTAGTTGACAATCTTGAATGTTATGTAGTACTGTAATCTACTCTTGCTCCACAAAGTCTGCCACACATAACTAGTTGATATTTCATGATTTTATAATAGTGAATACTTCTACAGGGTCTAGCCAAATTATTCTACAACCAGAGCTATGGAGCGGCTATTCATGACTCTTTTCTCAAGACAGTAACTCTTGTACTGATGTGCACACAAATAACAGGAACCAAATTCAGTAGTTAAAACAAATTCACTTCTACAAGCATGCTTCAAATTTATGGTATTCAATAAAATTTGAACTGTATAATCTCCTTATATCCTGGGTTTCTGCTTTCGAGCTAACAACAGTGAGATCCTATTGGTACCGTGACGAAAATATATACCTGAAAGACCAATCTGATCCCATCCCTCGTATCAACTGCCACCGGCATGCAAGATGAGAACAACCCACTCTCCACAATGCGATGCACATCCTCCTGCACCTCCCTCACCGTCAACGCTGCGTTCGGCCGGCACGACTTGACCGCTGAGGCTGCCACCTCCTCAAGGTCCCTCCTCTCCATTACCTCCCCGTCCTTGTTCCTTATCAGCACCTCGCTGATTAAAACCCTCTCCTCATCGTACTCCCTCTTCCGAGCCACGGCCAGCGATGACGAACATAGAATTGGGTCGGGGCCGCGGCTGAAGAGGTTCAGGATCGACTCTTTGGCCCTCTGAAAGTGGAGTGAGAGATTTTGATGAGCGAAGGGGACGGGCAGAGGGAATGAGTGAGGGAATTGTGGTTTCGGGATTCTGATGGAGGATGAGACAAATCGGACGTCGGAGTTGCAAGACGTTTCTGGGGTTCGGCTAGGGTTTCTCGAGGGTTTTGGGGGGCGGCTTCGGCTCCAGGGTTGAGGCCCGAATGCAGCCCGTTGGCAAGGTTTTTTGATGGATTCATGGGCTGTTTGGAGGTGAAAGAAGAGGTTCTGACGGGCGAAGGGGAGAGGGTTTGGGGGCTTTCATGGAGTAAGAGACGAGCTGGGGTTTGGAGTTTGAAGGCATTTTTGAGGAATTTAGGGTGCGTGTGGGTGTGGGGGGGTGTTGGTTATGGTTTTAATGATGAAAGAGGGTTTTCTGCCATTAACGATTTCGCGAGCTCAGACATGTGAGAAGGACTCGCAGCAGAAGGGTGGAGGAGGAGGAATCTGGAGTCGGGACGCGGGAGTGCGAGCCCTTCGGCGTTTGGGGACATGAAGCGGGTCGGATTGTTGAGGGCTGGAAAAGATTGAGATCCGACATGCAATGACCGTGACCTCATTCGGACCATTTTTCTTTTTTTTTTTTTTTTTTTTTAGCACGAGATTCAAACTGGTGAGCGCTGAAAAGCAAACTCAGTGGCCGACCAGTGAGCCACTGGCGGAGGACAAGACAAGTCAATTCATGTTTGTTGCATGGAGAGTAAACAAGGGAAAAAATAATCTGGGACCTACAGCTGGAGAATTTTGAGTTGAAATTTGATACAGTAAAGTGGAGTTGCAGTCAATTACATGAGTAAACTGGGCCCGTCTCATGATGAGTCATTTGCTGGAAAGCGAAGATGTGGGCCTTAAAGCCCACCTCGAGCACATCTACGACGGGCCCAACTACGTTAGGTCCAAGCCCACGACATGCCCTTCAAGGTCTAATCTGCTCTGAAAAATTATATTCTTACAGTAAATCTTCACTTGCCTTGTTTTCCAAGGAGAACTATGATAATTTGACCACGGTAGAAAACTCTTCTATAGAATACTTGTAAATCGCGGGTGAAAGATAGATACGTTATGCAAACCCTAGTTTACCATCATACTAAAGCCGTCAATTGTGAGTCTAACTTAGGCGCTGGAAGAGTTTCGACTGGGCCCAAACTCCAATCTCCCAGACGTTGTTCCTTGAGCTTGCCGGTCCAAGCTCTGCGTCACCCCGTCAATTCAATCCACAAATAATCTTATGTTTTTACAGAAATATTGGTGTCATGTGTGGAAAACAAATAACGGAACATTTGCATCAAGGAAGACAAAGGAGAGGCCAAGTAAAGGACAAAATCACATATACACTACAGCAGGAATGAGCTTCTACGTCGCCCATTTTCGATGTTTGAGTTGCAAATGACGTGCATCATAAAGCGGTGGCAATTTTGAAATTTGATAAAAGATACACAATTTTGACTTTTGATCTTTCACAACAGCTAATAAAATAATTATCGTAAAATACATGTTTTACTGCAGTTATTACAGAAACGTTGTAAAATCTCAAAAACTGGTGGCAATTTTAAAATTTGATGAATTTTGAGTTTGGATCTTTCACGGCGGTCTGTTGTACTGTTATGCCTTTAAGATTAAAAAATGCTGGAGCAGTCTACCAACATGCAATGAGCACAATTTTTCATAATCATCTTCAAAAAATGGTAGAGTGTTATGTCGACGACGTTGCTGTCAAATGTCGCGATAAAAATGATGTTCAATATAATGCAAGCCTATCAGCTGAAAATGAATCCAACAGAGTCCTTCTTGGGTGTTTCAAGTGGCAAGTTCGTAGGATTCATTGTCACATCAAAGGGAATCCATCTTGGCCCGAGCAAGGTCAAGATTATTTAGAGCATGCAACCACCTAAAAATCTCAAGGAACCTAGGGTCTGTAAGGTAGGTTGGCCTATACCTAAAAATTTATTGCAAATCTCCTGGGTCGTTATCGACCATTCACTATGCTTATGAAAAAAGATGTCTCTCTCGTGTGGGATAAAGTCTGCCAGAAGGATTTCGAGGACATTAAAGAATACCTCACTAAACCTTCAGTCTTGGTGGCTCTCACATCAGAAAGACAATTCTTACTCTATGTAAAAGTTATGGACCACTCTTTAGGTGCTATTCTTGCCCAAAAGAATGACGAAGGTCATGAACATGCCATTTATTATCTGAACAGGACACTAATAGGAGCTGAGTTCCGACATACCCTATTGAGAAGGAATGTTTAGCTCTTGTCTTCGCCATTCAAAAGAGGCGACATTACTTGGTTGGTCAGACCATACATGCCATTTTCAGAGTTAATCCCTTGTGTATCCTCATGACAAAATCAGGATCGCTGAATTCGAGGTTAGCTAATTAGGCCATTCTCCTGTCTCAGTATGACATACTCTTTGTCCCTCAAAAGACAGTCAAGGGTCAGGCCCTTACAGTCGGAGAGCTCAGAGCTTCATAAAGATATTCCAAATGACCATTTTCGAATCCAATATGATCTCAGAGGACGAAGTATGGAAGATGTTATTTGATGGAGCAAAACCCCGAGCCCAGAGTCGACGAACATTTAGATCTCCGTCTCGTTGCGAAAACCCATATGAGCATTGGAAGTTTATATCCTTTTGCTCATCTTTCTTCTCTCGAAGAAATAGTTCTTCTTCGACTCGAGGATGGTGGGATGGTATTTCAAAAGAGAACTCCTCGGTGTTATTTTTAAGACTCTTTCTATAATCTTTTTGTGTATACTTGCATGTATATGTAATGTATCTAAAGTAATACCAAACTGATGTATTTGATGTTGGATGTATTGGAGGGAAAACTTGAGTTTCCCTCTATTTGCCTTTGTTTTTAGTCCCACATTGGATAGGAGATGGGAGGTTAGGTGGTATATATACCAAAATCTCTCATGCCTATTGTTATGAGTGTTGGGCCATGGGCCACATCCCCACACGCGCGCACACGCGCCGAACCGATCCGGGCCGGGCCGGGTGCGGGTGGCGCGCACCCACGACCTGCGGACACGAATGCAGTTCGATTCAGGGGCTTGTTGGACCTGCTACATTTTGTTTTTTATTTTTTAATTTTGATTTAAAATTCTGTTATGATTTTTTCGGGATTTTCGATTCAGTTTTGACCCACTCTCCCACTCTCCGGATCTGCTCGCGAACTGCACGATCGTGTGCAGATTTGGAGCGGGTCTGTTGTAACAGCTGAACTCCGAGAATCTATAAATAGCTTCTCGCAGTTCAGACTGTTACCTACACAAAACTTACAGTCTCCTTCTCCCTCCTCCAAAATTCTTCCTTACAAAATTCTATTCGGTTTTTGGTGATTTCTTCGGCGAATTTATTACATACGGGCAGCGCATTTCCATCTGAGCAGAGGCCTAGCTCTTCGTCCGGGGCTGGGTGCTGGTGATCTACCGGGGGAGCTTTTACCGCTAGGAGAGGAGGCTATTCTAAGGTCCGGACGAGGGACCGGCCATCTATCTTCTAGGGCAGTGCTTTGGCACGACTGTCACCCCAGGCCAGCTTTGTTGCTTTCTTTAAATTCTTTATTTTAGTTGCATGCTTAGGACAAGTAATTATTAAATTCAAGAATCTATATTTGTTGCATGTTATAATTCCGAAAAATATCCTACAATCTAGAAGATAGATGATTGATAAATTCTTGCAATTAATTTAGAGAATTATTTCATGCTATATAGTTACTTGTCTATTTTACGCAATTGATAATTTTCTTGCAATTAAAATAAAAACAGTCCCTGCAAGTAGAGATAATTATTTAAAAACAATTAGATATAAAAGGAAAAAATTTTTGTATCCTTACAGTTTGTATCTTATAAGTTCATATCTTATAAGTTTGGAAAAAGAAAAGGTACTTACCAATTTATTTAATAGATTTGCATTAAATTTTTCATTGCAAAATTATTGTATTAAATCTTTCCAAACCAATTAGATCTTATCTTAACGTACTGTTGATCTTTTCAAACTAATTAGATCTTATCTTAACATCCTGTGGTAAGATTCCTTAAATCTGATCTAATTCTAATCTCTTTTAATTTATTGCAAAACAAAATTTATTTGCTCTAATTATTACAAGGCAAAAATCTCAATATAAGATCCTAGAAAATCTAAATAACTTTATTCTTTACAACTTTACATTTAGTAATTATTATAAGGTAAAATTCTTTTCATTACAAACTTTAATCATTTGTTTTCATTACAACATCTTATTAATTTTTGTTACAAAAGAAATTTATTTTATTTAAATCTTGTCATATTTATAAACTCATATTACAAGAATTTTCATACATTCATTAGTTAATTAATTGTTTATTTCTGCTATATTAGTTAACTAAAATAGAATTGTCTAAATTCTTGCAATTATCTAATCCCTTCTAGTCTATAATTGCATAGTTTAATTGTCTTTTGTTAATTAATTCCTGCTAGTTCATTTCTGAAATTTTTATTGGACTTATTGATTAGAAATTTAGAGGTACATCAGTTTAAAAATTGAAATAACCTTTAGAAATCATTATTGTTATAATTTTGAATTAGGAAATTAAAAGGACAAGTTTATATATTGTATCTTGTTATATTTTACTTGAATTATTTGGCACATAATTAAAGAAGGATCTTACACTATTTATTTTGCAAACCCTAATCTAAAAGCTACCAACATAAACTAAATTCTGACATTATTAAAATAATTTTGGAATACAGAATTCAGGTAGCACATCCCGTCACTATGGCAAAATCTGATCATTCCAAGGGTGTCAAACCGGAGAAATTCTCCGGCACATACTTTAAGAGATGGGCAAACCAGATGAAGTATTGGTTAACCACTTTAGGTCTCATATCAGCCATAGATGACTCCATTCCTGCACCTTCTCCTAAACCTTCATCTGTTGGATATTCTCCTGTTGAAACTCCTCCTACAACTCCTTCCTCCTACATCTATTTGAAACCTGAGGAAATTGACTACCATTGTCTCCATAGAATTCTTAGTGCACTCTCTGATAGTCTATATGACATTTATTATGAATATAAGAGTGCTAAAGAACTATGGACAGCTCTCGAAGATGAATACGGCCTCGATGATGCTGGAATCGAAAGATTCACCTCCTCCTCCTTCAATAAATTCATGATGACCGATAGTAAATCTATCAATGATCAACTTCATGAATTTCAAGACTATATCCGACACCTTCAATCGAAAGGAAATCAATTCTCCGATGATTACAAGGTGTCTTGTCTTATTGACAAACTCCCTCCTTCCTGGTCAACCTTTGCTGGAGACCTCCGTCACAAGCAAGGTGACCTAACTCTTGTTCAAGCCCTAAAAGCGATTCGCATAGAAGATCAGCATAGGCAAAACTCTAAAACCAAGTCAGAAATGAAAGCTAAAGTGAACTTGGTGGAGGATAAGCCTAAGCGAAAATTTATGAATCCCAAGGGCAAAAAGTTCAAAAAACCCAATCATTTTCATTCTTCTCCCCATGCAAATTCTTCTTCTTTCAAACCTTCTCAATCTTCCTCCTTCAAACCCAAAACCTTTGGCCAGAAGTCTGATGGAAGATTCTGCTACGTCTGCGGAAGAACGAATCACATGGCACCTCAATGTTTCAACCGGAAGAAAGAACCTGTCAAAGCTCAACCAAGAGGAAATGGAGGAAATGGCGGACACAAGGTCAACATGGTGGAACTGGACTCCAATTCCTTTAGGTTAGATTCTTCTCTTCCTATTGTCAACTCTATCACCTTCTCCTCGGACTGGTGGTTAGACTCAGGAGCCAATATTCACATTTGTACTGATCGCTCCTGGTTTAAATCCTATCAGGAACAACGTGGAGGAAGCGTGAGCCTGGCAGATAACTCCACTAGAGAGATAAAGGGAACTGGACGTATTGATCTCAGAATGACCTCAGGGAAAATTCTGACTCTTCAAGGCGTCCTGCATGTACCTACACTTCGGACAAATCTGATCAGCGAGTCTTCACTTCTTAGAGCTGGCTATAGGATTGTCAAAGAATCCAATAAATTTGTAATCTCCAAGTCAAATATCTTCATTGGAAAAGGCTTTGTTTGTGATGGTCTTTTTCGTCTCAATGTAATAAATTCTTCTGATAATAAAATTTCAATTCCTATTGCCTTGAATATTGAGTCTTCTGATATATGGCATGGAAGATTGGGACATGTCAACTTTTATTCTATCAAGAAAATGATTAATTTGAATCTCATTCCTAAATCTTCTTTTGACACATCTTCTAAATGTGAAATCTGTGTTCAGGGTAAGAATACCTGGAAATCATTTCCTTCTATCACAAGGACATCTGAACCCCTCGAGCTTATTCATAGTGATGTGTGTGACTCGAACAGAGTTCTCACCCGAGAAGATACTTTGTGACATTTATTGATGACTACTCCAAATTCTGTCACACCTATCTTCTCAAATCTAAGGATGAAGTCCTCGATTGGTTTAAGGTGTATAAAGCTGAAGCTGAGAACCAACGTGAAAAGAAGATCAAAATTCTAAGATCTGATCGTGGGGGGAGTATACCTCAAATGATATGACAGAATTCTGCCAAGAACATGGCATTATTCATGAGGTAACTGCTTCCTACACACCTCAATCCAACGGTGTAGCTGAAAGGAAAAACAGAACACTGATGGACATGGTGAATTGCATGTTACTCAGCTCAGGTGCACCTGAAAATCTTTGGGGTGAAGCTCTCCTTTCTGCCTGTTTTATACTCAATAGGGTTCCCCAAAGAGACTCCGACGTTACTCCATATGAACGTTGGAAAGGGAGAACTCCTAACATTCAATTCTTCAAAGTTGGGGTTGCCTGGCTAAGGTTTCAATACCGGAACCGAAGAAAAGGAAAATCGGCCCCAAGACTGTTGATGCTATCTTTATCGGGTATGCACTAGATAGCAATGTTAACCGATTTCTAGTGGTTAACTCTGAGATCAGTGAAATATCCAACAACACCATCATTGAAGCTAGGGATGTTGTTTACTTTGAAAACATCTTTCCTTTCAAGTCTAGAATCCCTAGTGATCCTTCTTGCACTCCTTCTACCTCTGATATCCCTTCTTCTTGTTCTGCTCCTGTAACTGATTCTGAACCTAGAAGGAGCAAAAGAATAAGAACTCTTACATCCTTCGGTGAGGACTTCTTCACCTATCTTGTAGAAGGTGATCCTAACTCTTTCAAGGAAGCAATGGACTCTTCTGAATCTTCTTTCTGGAAAGAAGCCATTGACAGTGAGATCAAGTCCATAATGAAGAATAACACTTGGATTCTCACTGACCTTCCTCCAGGATGCAAACCTGTAGGTTGTAAATGGATCTTCAAGAAGAAACTCCGACCTGATGGCACTGTCGACAAATATAAAGCAAGATTAGTTGCCAAGGTTTTCACCCAACAAAAGGGTATTGACTTCTTTGACACATATTCTCCTGTTGCCAGGATCTCCTCTATCAGAATCCTTCTAGCACTTGCATCAATTCATAACATGTTCATTCACCAAATGGATGTCAAGACTGCTTTCCTGAATGGCGATCTTGAAGAAGAAATCTATATGGACCAACCAGAAGGATTCATTGCCAAGGGACAAGAAAACAAAGTATGCAAACTTGTGAAGTCATTGTATGGACTTAAACAAGCACCCAAACAATGGCATCAAAAGTTTAACAAAGTTATCGCACAATTTGGATTCATTATCCATGAACATGACAAGTGCATATACTCTAAGAACTTTGGCAATGAGTATATTATTCTTTGTCTATATGTAGATGATATTCTTATCCTTGGAACTTCTCTTGATGCAATCCAAAGAGTAAAGGATTATCTTTCCCAAAACTTTGATATGAAGGATGTAGGTCCTGCTGATATGATATTGGGAATGAAAATATCCAAAACCTCTAATGGAATTTCCTTGAGTCTAGCTCATAGCATTGAAAGAATGCTTCATAAATTTGATTTCTATAACTCTAAACCTATTTTTACACCCTATGATTCTTCAATTGCTTTGAAAAAGAATATGGGTGAGCCTGTGTCTCAACTGAAATACTCTCAATTAATAGGTTCACTTCTTTACATTTCCAACAGGACAAGGCCTGACATCTCTTATGCTGTAGGTAGATTGAGTAGATATACTAGTAACCCCAGTAGGGAACACTGGACTGCACTAGAGAGAGTTTTCAGATATCTTAGAGGCACAATTGGCTATTGTTTGATTTACACTGGATATCCTGATGTTATGGAAGGTTATAGTGATGCAAACTGGGTCACTGATTCTAACAGTGTTAAGTCTACTACCGGATATGTATTCATGTTCGGTGGTGCTGCTGTGTCCTGGAAATCCTGCAAACAAACAGTGATTGCCAGGAGCACCATGGAGTCCGAGCTCATTGCTCTGGACACAACTTGCTCTGAAGCTGAATGGTTAAAGGATCTTTTATCTGAATTCTCTATCGTGCCTAAACCCATACTTCCAATCTCTGTTCATACTGATTCAAGATCCACCATTGAGATTCTAAAGCAAGATAATGCCAATAAGAAGATGAACAGACATATTCAAATCAGACTTAAGTCTGTTCAGCGCCTATTGGGCAAAGTTGTGCTTCTGGACTTTGTAAAGTCCGAGAAGAATATTGCTGACCCATTGACTAAGGGTCTTTCTAGGAGTGTGGTCCTAGAATCATCGAGGGAGATGGGGTTAAGCCCATAGTAGAGTTCACCGACAGCGGGAACCCAACCTACTTGATTGGGAGTTGATTCCATGAAAGAGGTTCAATGTGGTAGGAACAAGCTGGACTGGTGATACTCGTGTGGAGCATCGACCCGGATATGTTTATATCGTGTATGTAGCATTGTAGCTACTACCCCTTCTCTATGGTGACGATGCTCTTATAATACAGCTAGGTAAGGATGAGTTTGACTCTTAATAAGTCCAACGCATGTAGTGTGGAGGGTATACTATCCAGCTGTAGTACCCTTGGAGGACTTACCTACGTGAGAGGAACCGTGATGGCCGCGGTTGGGGGGGGCAGGGCTGACCCTAGAAACTCTCATGAGTCGGTTATTGTGAGCATGGCCTTTGACGCTCAACCCGCTCGCTCAATAGATGGAGACTTACTGTGTGTGTATTCTATCAATATCTGGTAAAAGAGGCTAGTTCCAGGCGTAGTCCACTATGTCTATCAGATGGCGATGAATTCACTAAGGAAGGTTCCAGGCGTAGTCCACCTGTCCCGAATTCACAGTATGATGTTGCCCGATTTCACTCGTGTTTTATGATCTGGTGATTTGATTGTCATTTATTATTGATTTGTTTTATCCTCTCTGAAACTCAAGTTTTGGGGGGGACTGTTGGATGTATTGGAGGGAAAACTTGAGTTTCCCTCTATTTGCCTTTGTTTTTAGTCCCACATTGGATAGGAGATGGGAGGTTAGGTGGTATATATACCAAAACCTCTCATGCCTATTGTTATGAGTGTTGGGCCATGGGCCACATCCCCACACGTGCGCACACGCGCCGAATCGATCCGGGCCGGGTGCGGGTGGCGCGCGCCCACGACCTGCGGACACGAATGCAGTTTGATTCAGGGGCTTGTTGGACCTGCTACATTTTGTTTTTTATTTTTTAATTTTGATTTAAAATTCTGTTATGATTTTTTCGGGATTTTCGATTCAGTTTTGACCCACTCTCCCACTCTCCGGATCTGCTCGCGAACTGCACGATCGTGTGCAGATTTGGAGCGGGTCTGTTGTAACAGCTGACTCCGAGAATCTATAAATAGCTTCTCGCAGTTCAGACTGTTACCTGCACAAAACTTACAGTCTCCTTCTCCCTCCTCCAAAATTCTTCCTTACAAAATTCTGTTCGGTTTTTGGTGATTCTTCGGCGAATTTATTACATACGGGCAGCGCATTTCCATCTGAGCAGAGGCCTAGCTCTTCGTCCGGGGCTGGGTGCTGGTGATCTACCGAGGGAGCTTTTACCGCTAGGAGAGGAGGCTATTCTAAGGTCCGGACGAGGGACCGGCCATCTATCTTCTAGGGCAGTGCTTTGGCACGACTGTCACCCCAGGCCAGCTTTTTTGCTTTCTTTAAATTCTTTATTTTAGTTGCATGCTTAGGACAAGTAATTATTAAATTCAAGAATCTATATTTGTTGCATGTTATAATTCCGAAAAATATCCTACATTTGAGCAAGATAGTAATGTAGTTCATGAACTTGATTAAGGATAGGCTTACCATCAGAGAACTTGAAATCTATTGTTTACCATAAAGTTTTTTCATCTAGAATCTTCTATCTTGTACTTTTCTTCAAGTCTCGTGATTCCTTAGCCATCTCCATATGTTGGTACACATCGAGCATACTGTCAACCATTGCATTCAGGAGCGGCCTTTGTTGACATAATCGTCTTGTTCCCACTTCTTTATCTTTTGTGTTCTAAGAATCAGTCACATTTTTTCTCATCTTCAGGCACATGTTTTGGAGTAGTAAGAATATAGACGATGTTCAGAGTTATCAGCAGGACATGGACTTCTTCTTACACCGCTTGAAATTGCTTCCGCTGAAGCAGTCTAACTTGACTAGTTTGTTGTTGGACATATTCATTGTTGATGTTTCCACCATTGAACCTGAATATTGCTTTAAATTGTTAGAGTAAATCAGAAACCAAAGATAGAAAAAAATGATAAAGTTAACAAGTTGAGGCACGTTTGATATTGTCTTTAAAGCAATATTCGCTCTCACTCTAATGCAATAGGGATTATGCTATTTTCTTTCAGGACACAACAACCCACTATCGATGCTCTGCTTTGCACTTGCAGAGAATCGATTACAAATACTTGATCTTTGGGTACCAAAAGAAAGAGAAGAGAGAGAATGAAGGTGTGTTATGATTGAAAAAGTTACCCTACTTTGGGTCTGTTTGTTTCCCCGCAAAAGGCCGCAAAATCATAATTCATAAAACCTCTTTTTCATTTTCCGCTGTTTGTTTCGCTGCAAAACATCTTACAAAATACAACTCTCATTTCCCACTTGCAGTTGCTACAGTTAAATTTGTGGTCATATAAATCTCACTTTTACACTCAAATTTTTCTACTTGTAACTGCTACAGTTAATTTTGTGGTCATGTAAATTCCACTTGTAATACACTTGCAGTTCCAAAGCAGTTACTTGATAATCAATATATAATTTAATATTATTAAATATTTAATATTTTTTAATATTTTTAATAGTGTTTAAATTCTTATCTAATTATTTTATATTTGTATTTTTTGTTTTTTATTATTTTTAATATTGTTTTAAAATTTAAAATTTTATTATTTTAATTTAATATTTTTATTTAATATTTTTATTTAATACTTTATTATTTTATTAATATTTACACCAATTTTCTTATTTTTTTATTTAGATTTAATATTTTATTAATATAACAATAATATGCTTTAATATAAAATTATTATATATTTAATTTATTTATTTCTTAATATAAATAATTACTTTATTAATATTATAATATACTTTAAAATTATATTAATATTTTGTTATGTTAACATTATAATAATTCATTATAATAATATCATAATAATATTTTATTATTAAATTTATAATTATATTTTACTTTGTTAATTTTATATTTTTATAATATTACAATATTATTATAATAAAATTTAATATTATAATAATATTAAGTATTTTATAATATTATAATATTATAACTATATTTTATTATTTTTCTAAACATTTTTTTTTATATTTATGTTTTATTAGTATCCTTAAAATTTTATTAATGTTCTTTAGATTTTCTTAAAATTTTATCATTATTTATTTAGTTAATATTTTAGTAATATTTTATTAATTTTACTAATATTTTATTAATATTATTGTTATAATTAAAATATTAAAATTATTAATATTTTATCTCAAATTTATTAATATAATTTAATTTTCAATAGTATATTTAATTTAATAGTATTTATAATATTTAAATCACTGCTATAGTTAATTTTGTGGCCAATTTTTCTATTTACACTTTTAAGTTACCAACCAAACACCGTAAAACACAATATACTTTCTCATTCACACTTTCACTTTACAAACCAAACATCGTAAAACACAATATACTTTTTCCATTTACACTTTCACTTTACCAATCAAACACTGTAAAACACAATATATTTTCTCTACTACAGTTCACTTTTTCCATTCTCATTTTACGACTTACGACTTGCGACGTTTTGCGGCGAAACAAACAGGCCCTTTATATAGACAGCAGAGAACCCCTCAATATGATTGTTGGGCAATTGATATAACTGCAGGGGAATAATTATGATTTTTTGAAAAAAATAACTGTTGCAACAATCAGTTTTTTAAAATAAAATTAATATCCAATAGTCAGAATATATTAAAAAAATACATTTGAGATTGGGCTCCAAGGCCCCATGCTGAGTGCCAAGTGCCATCAAAAGGGTGAGAACTAAGGAAAGAAACAGAGCTTTTACCAGAATCTGAACCTGTGCCAGAGCCAGTACAACTCCATCAAAGGGGAGTCGGTTCAAGTCAGTATTGTTGGGCTAGTCAGGTGCGACGCGAAAAACTTTATTTAAAATCACGAGTAAAGACAGTCCTTTCTTGTTTTCGACAAGATCTTCCTCCTTTCACACAAGAGAAAGAAGAACCGATGGAAGAAGAGAGCTAAGAAGGTCGAGAATCCTTAAGCAACGAGCAGGGGCAAGAGGATCACATCTTTCTAACCATAAAGGCCCATTGGCCCACCGACCCACCTGGCGACTTGCTGTGCGGGTGGTAATACTTTAATAAATTTTCTAGAATTGGATATGCTAAGATTCAAACTCGTCATATCGATCTCTCTTCTTAATACTCATCACTATGCTATAGAACTCTTGGTGGTGAGACTTAACAATACACACACACATATATACACACACACAAAGAAAATTAATTTAATTCATTGAATTAATTATATTGTCAAATAATATAACATGTCCGTGGCAAAGAGATAGTTGAGCTGGGAAGGATTTTATGTGGCTATTAATTATGTAGATAAATGAGATAGAGATTATCTGGTGGCACTTGACTCCTTTTTAATATATACTGTTGGCCCGAAGGCCCATCACTCTAATTTTGATGATGATTAACTCATATAGTTATAGTACTAATAATCTTGTGTTATTTAAATTTCAGATATTGATTAAGATCTTAGTTGGTGTTTAGCTTCTTCAAAAGACTTAAAGTTAAATTTGAAGCTAACACATTGATTCAAAAGCTCAAACATAAAAATCACTTCAAATGCTCAAGAAGGAGTGTAGCTCAAAAGAATTAAGTTTTTGATCGAGTCAAATGAAAAAAAAGATCATATCAACAAGAAGACTCTAGTTTGTAAGAATGTCTAGTTTGTGTAAAGTTTAGATTATACTTGATTGCTTAAGCTTACACACACAAAAGTTTAATATTAGTTTTTGATTTTCGATTTAACCCATTTTGTTTTAACTAAAGTATGTTTTAGTTTACGAAACAGATTTCTCAAAAACAAGTTCATATTGTTTTATATGTGAATTAAATTTTATTCATATACATTGATACTTCAAATGAGTTTGAGAAACTTGTTTTTATATTTATACAAGTTTTGAAAAAAGTTGTTTTCAAATTAAAATTTAGTTTTGGAAAAACAATGTTTAATATACTTTATTTTTCAAAATTGATTTTTATTTCTTAAAAAGAAGTTCACATATTTGTAATATGTATTGATTATACAAATTTTACTCGTATGGATTTACATTAACTTATTTTTGCGGACTTCATAGAAATTTGCTAGAATTTAAAATGATTTTCAAAAAGATCAAAATATAGTGTTTGGCCTAAGGCCGGTCGACCGGTGGTGTCACAAGCCACTGGCTTGTGCACACAGTCGATCGGGCGATCCATCGAATGTGCACACATGCATTAGCTTGTGCACATGGTCGACAGGACAGTCAACCGTTGGGTCAGAGAGCAAATTTCTCTCTCTGCCCGACTGTTCGTGCACAGCATAAAGTATAGTGCTCCCAGTCAGTCGACCGGCTACTATGAGAATGTTCTCACAGCGGTCGACCGAACGGTCGACCAGCAAGCCTCAACGACAATTTTATAGCCGTTGGGCGGTTGACCGCTAGACCGTTCTGAGCCTGACTTGCCTCAAACGACTTTATTTTGGATTTTTTAGTTTTTATTTTATTTCCAAATGGATATATTTTATTTTATTTGAGTTTAATAGCTGTTTTAACAACTAGATTTACTCTTTAATCATCTCTACTTTATTCCTATAAACATGGGTCATAGTTGAGAGTTTTAAACAAGATTTTGAGAAGATTTTGATAAGATTTTTGAAAGAGAAAATTTGTGTTTAGTTTTTTTTAAAAATCAAGAAAAAGATTTTGAGAAATACAAATTTTGACCTTCTAATTTCTATATCTTCAAAGATATTTTTTAAAGTGTTTTCTTAAGAGCTTCATTTCTAAATTTCGAGTTTTTCACAAATTTGAGCTATCATCTGTATATCTATCCTTATAGAATTCTTATTTTTGTACGATTTCTAGTTTGTGGTGTTTGTGATCACTAAGTATTATAATCTTCATTTGCTTTGTGCATCCCTCTTGTGTAGAAGAGTAATTATTGCGTGCATTCTTCTTGTGTAGAGAAATATTGGCAAAGTGCTATCCTCTCGTGTAGATGATTGAAGATTTTATCCTCTGTGAAGTTCTTTGTGGAGCTAGTGGAAATCTTTCACGCGGTGAAGACGAGGACGTGGAGCAAGTGGCTCGAACTTCGAAACAAATCTATCGTGTTTGCATTTGCTTATATCTCAGCTCAACTATACTCTTGTTTATATCTTACCTTATTATTATTACTCATTCATATATGTTGATATTATTTATGTGCTTACCTGTGTCTTGATTCAAGAAAGCTATTAAAGTACCTCAACTCTTATAAAAGAGAAATATTAAGGAGAAATTCTAAAACTCTTCACCGAGAATTCAACTTCACTTCTTGGTTATCTATTTTGTGTTGAGTTTTTATTAGTTAAAGTTTTAATTTTGCATTTGATTAACGCATCACATCTTCCCCCACTAGGTGATCCTACAAAAGCTAACACTATTGTTCTTCAATAGGCTCGAGTGTAGAACTTTAGAAGCATTTGTGTGTGAGAGATAAAACACACAACCTGGAACTGATTCTTTTTGCAATTTACCTTAGATTTCTTTTTTCTATAAAATTGAAACATTGTTGAAACATTGTAAATCCCTATCCCATTTTCCTTTTTCTTTTAAAAATATATAGCGAGAGCCATAAGTAATTTTCCCCTCCTTTTTCTCTTCTCAAAAGAGAATATATCCCATTCCTGTCATGTACTTAACTTGTCAGCAAAAAGAATTTAGTATTTAACAAACATATATTTAACAAATATTCATGTCATGTACTTAACTTTTCTAACTCACTTTTCACCGAACAAACATGCCCTCCAATAAACCACTGATGGAGTAAAGTATATAAACCATACACAAAAATGACACCGTGACA
This sequence comes from Agave tequilana, assembly GCA_038442645.1. Lineage (NCBI taxonomy): Eukaryota > Viridiplantae > Streptophyta > Magnoliopsida > Asparagales > Asparagaceae > Agave > Agave tequilana. The sequence continues at coordinate 176,833 of JAVJIF010002386.1, forward strand.
CCGTGGAGTTTCTCTGCTCTCAACTTCTCTACAAGCAATGAAACAAAAGAGACACCTAAGATTCATTAGGCGGCCGACGCAATTACATCTCATTTGCAAAGAGTGTGACACCCAAGTTGGCACCTTAACCACTCTCTTAACTTATTAACCACGTTAATTAATCCTTAATCATAACAGACAAAGTAGAATTAGTAGCAGTTGAATACGTAAATCATCCAAACATTGATTAAGAAAATAACACATGCTTTGAATAATAGGAGACACGTAAACACTACAAAGTCGGGGTGGTGGCAATGGGGACTGATAACCTAATCCGAATTGAACTTTTGGGTCTGGCTCCTGAAACGACATCTGATAGCTTATTGGGTACGGTATGGATCCTGAAATTTACTCGATTCTTTAATGGATGGTAACTCGAATGAGTCTCTCATAGTGATCTCTTTAGTTCAACTTTAATGTTCTCTCTCTCTCTTTTTTTTTTAAATAAAATCGATATAAAATTGTTTGGTCTTGTTTAGCTACGGGTCTGTTTGGTTGTCGTAATTGGCCGTAATTCGTAAGTCGTAATTGGTAAAATATTTTACTGTTGTAAATGAGTTACATACATATAAGTTTTACGGTGTTTGGTTGATAATATAAAGTTGTAAGTGGAAAAGTGTATTGTATTTTACGTTGTTTGGTTGTCGTAATGTGTAAGTTGTAAGTGAAAAAGTTGATCACAAAATTAACTATTTGGTGATTTAAAAAGTTTTAATATTGTAAATAAATATTAAAAATGATAAATATTAAATTTTTTTTAATATTAACATAAAAAAATAATACAAATTTGCATGACCACAAAATTAACTGTAACTGGGCTGGAAGTGAGTGGTAATTGGGTTGCAAGTGAGTGATAGTTGAGTTGCGTAAGTTTTTTACGAATTACGGTCCAAACAAACGCCGTAGTTGTAATTGGATTGTAAGTCATTTACGAATTACGGAGTTTTACATCGTTTACAGCGAAACAAACTTCCCCGCACGTCTAATTTTTTTTGGGGAAATAAAAACAAAACAAGATATTTGAGCATGATAATCTTTTAATTTCTATTTGCTTTTATTGTTTCATTTGGAGGGAAACATTGGCGAAATCTGTATAAGATAAATTATTGGATTTGGATCTGTAAATTTATAGTGATCCGCATGTGGATCTCGTGGGATCCGACCCGTTGCCACCCAAATAGCAGAGAGAAGAGTCATTAGATTGGAACCGGAAGCCAATTTTGTGGCGGATCCGGCCCGAATCAAGCCTGCCGACTCCCCGAACCGGCATCTCGCCTCATCTCTATAATCCTTTCCCACCGTGGACAGTCTGCAAGCCTGTACGGGACGACGCATATAGTTATTTACGCGACTGACTTGACGTGGCCCTGGTGGGATCTGACGGTAGATGCGAGAAGCGCATAAAACTCATGTGCGGAATTAATCGGACGCATAGAGAAGTTTTCAAATATTCAAAAAGAACTAAAAAAATGCGGGGGGCGATCGTGAGAGCGCTGGGCTGCCGATAAAAGGGGGCGGTTTTTTTGTTTTTGAGTGCAGAGAGAAAAGGCGGTCGTCTCCTCCCCATTTCCTCTGTTTTTCTCTAAAAGAATAAAACCCTAACCGCCTTCTTGTTCCCAAATTCGAAACCCTAGTTGGGTTTCTGGGGATCCCCGCCTCATCCGCTCGTTGCTGGTCGCGGGATCGGAGAGCCCGAAGGTATCCATCTCGTTCCCTAGGATTTTGTTTCTCACCAGGAGTTTCTTTTTGTTTGGTATTTCTAGGTTTTATGCTCAATTAATTGTCTAATTGAGTGATTCCAAGGGCTTGTGCTTGTTAGTAATAAATCGGCAGAATTATTTGCCTTGGTGAGTTTGAATTTGTTTCATAGAGAGTTCTGAGGTATGATGACTCTATTTGAATATGGAATACAATCGGGCAGGTTTTGTTAGATATTTTGTGAAAAAATTGATTTTTCAAAACATAAAATAGTTTTCAAACTATATGTATTTCATTTACATATATTGATAACATTTAAATTTTTGGCCTACTAAAATGATTTTAGCTAATAATTCTCCCCATAAGTACAAACTAGTTGGATATAGGTTAGATATGGTTAATGCAACCAAGACTTTTGGAGTTCTTTTATTGAATTTGGACATAAGACTATTACAATCCCTCATTATGAGTTAATAACCCTTTGGGCTTCCCCCATTTAGTGATTATAAGTCTTAGGCTTCTCTTATTAAAGGGACTAATGACCCTTTGGCTACATTCATTAAATCTAGACATAATCCTTTGAGTTTCTCTCATTAAGAGTTAGTGACTCTTAGGCTAGATTCATTGAATTTAGACAAGACCCTTGAGCTACCTTCATTAAAAAATTGTGACCCTTGAGTTACTAGTGGAGTCTTATAAATAGGCTCAATTGTAGTTCATTTGGGAATCGGGATACGACAAAGTAAGAAGAATATCACCTAATTTACAAGAGTGTGCCCAGTTGTAAGTAGAACTCTGTCCTATATTAGACCGAGAAGGTGACTTGCCTGTTCAGATCAAGGAGATCACCGAGAAATCTGGTTGGTGCACACCAGAGTTTTTCAACTTCTGTTCCTGAGGGCAATTTAATTTTGGAATCCTTGTACCGGAGTAAGCCAAATATTACTTCAAACACATCGTTCAAGGATGCACAACAACTCTACTACTCGGGAACACTTCGACTTCGAAGTCACTTAGATACTCGGGAACACTTCGATCTTGTGTTGCAATTTATAAAGTTAAAAGAAAGTCCACTTTTCTCTAGTTTGTATTTCCCATTTTGTTCTATTAATGGTTGTTGGTTAGTAGTAAATGTGGACATAATCTTGTCAATATAATTGCTAAGATCTTTGATAGTGTTTCAGCTAACAGATATTTTTTTCTTTCTATTTTCCAGTTCTGAGATACATTATTTCAGAAATCAGGTCAATGTTATATTAAGTAACTATGTGAGCATGTAATTAATTTAAGAATCTTGTATGTTCTTTTTTGGATAGATGTTTTTGTTTCTTATTATTATTTTTTATTTGAAAGGACTGAATGTTATTTGGTTATTATCACCATCATCTTTGGTATAGTTGACATCAGATCATTTCTAATATTTTTAGTATAGATACATTTATCTGGAAAATTGATAGCAAGGATGGGTTTGAGATGGTTAAGGGTTTTGTGCACTCCTTTTTTGATTATATGTACACATGTATGGTAACACATTTTGTTTTTTTGCTGTCCTCCCTTGCACGTAGGACATAAATTTGTTTGTTTAAGGGTATGTTTGGTTAAGAGTGGAAGTGAGGAAGTGAAGAAGTGAGGAAGTGTTAATAGTTCTCTTTGAAACTTGAGAATTGGTTAGTAAGTTTTCTGGTGTTTGGATGTTGTTGTGAAGTGTGATTTGAAAAATGTTATGTCTTTTCCAGTGTTTGGATGGTAATATGGAAGTGGAAGTGGAAAAGTTGACCACAAAGTTGACCGCAAAATAATATTAAAATAAAAATTAATTAAGAAAAATGAACTGTAATTAGAATGCAAGTGAGATTTACATGATCAAAAAATTAACTGTTTTGTGCTACAACTTATTATAAATGAGATTTACATGACCACAAAATTAATTGTAGCACTCTGGGAGTGAGGAAATGATTGTGTAAAAGAGAAAAGAGAAAAGGAAAAGGGGTTTTCTTATTTTCTTTTTCCGGTGTTTGGATAGATAGGAAAGTGAGCAATTATACTTCTCCATTTCCTTACTTCCGCTTACTTCCTTGCAACCAAACACCCCCTAAGAGAGAAAACACTGAGAAATGAAACACAGCACACACAAAACACACTGTTATTGGCGGTGATACAAATAGTTTGAGAAATATGGAATGTGGTCCATCCATCTATGTTAATATTTTTGTGATAAGCTATATATCCATTGTTGTTATCTTGAATAGATTACATCTTTTGGGGATGCATTCTTGCGTGTTTCTATCGTGAAATGGATATCAATAGTAAGTATATTAATTATTGAATTTTATTTTCAAAACCTTTTCCATGTTGATAATTTAGTTTCTTTTCAAGCAGTAATGAGTAGTGACTAGTGAGTCTTACCGACTTACTGTGAGCAAATTGTCTTTGCAAGTTTGCTGTGTGACATTTGTTTGTATTTTTTTTGTTATTGAAAAGGTAAATGCATTGAAAAGATGGTGAGAGTTTAAAAGCTGTGAATTGTAGTTTTTTTTTATCTGTTGGTATCTATGTCATTAATTTGATAAATATAGAATGTGGATTTGTGATCCTAACTCCTAAGTTAAAAAAAGTTAAAGATACTATGGACTTTTGGTAGCATTATTGTAATCGTTACTATTTGTTACTCATAGGTATCTTTTATCTGAACTTTAAATTTTGTAGCATAATTGATATTCTATTAGTTGAATTGCACATATAGATCTTTTTTACTCCTCATCTAATTTGGACAAGGTTGGCTTTGTATAAAGAGTGGCAGTTCTTTATAAGCCTTTTCTCTTTAATTCCTTCCATGTATTGATATTTGCTTTCTTCTCTATATTTATTTATGTGTATTGAATGTAAAAATTGAGACTAGTGATTTATGGGTTTTTATCAACCATTTAGAACCTTCTTGCAGTAAAATAATGTATGTGAAATTGGTTAAAGTAGTCACTTTTGATTGTCCATCTTATTGGCGGCAAAGGTTCTTTAGTCTTTTGGGTGAATTCTTACATGGGTTTATGTTTGTGTTTCTTTTTTGTGAAGTGGGAAAAGGAAATGGAACCTAATGGAGATGCCAGGCTAAAAAAACCCCTTTTGCAACACATAGAAAGCACGACAAGCAATGTACCACATTCTTCTTCGCAAGGTGACAAGAATAGCAGAAAGATCATGTTCAAAATTGTAGGCATCAATTGTGCTTCATGTGTAGTCTCCATTGAATCTATGGTGAGAGGAATGGAGGGAGTTGAGAGCATTGCAGTGTCACCACTTCAGGGCCAGGCTGTCGTCTTATATAGACCTGAAGTTATCAATGTAAGTCAGTTAAAACTGTCAACAAGTTGCTGGATCTATTAAATTACTTAAAGAAGTTACCCCCTCCCCCCTCTCCTGCTGGACTTGTAGAGCTTTTCATTCTAGATAATCTGCCTGTAAATGAAATATGAACTGGATGCTTCGATTGATTGTGGGGTGCTCCTTATTTCTCAATCGTTGTCATCTTGCATCTTTTTTTTCCTTTCCCCAACTTTGTTGAGCGTTTTCCTTGTATAACTTTTGGAGGTTTGCTTTTTTATTGTATTAGTTTATAACTGTTTAACCCACGACTAGGTTTACTTACTTTACTGTCCAGTTGGCTTTCTAGGATTTTATGAAATCTTCTCGTCTGTCATATAGTTGCCTTTGCCTCTGCTGCAAACATTTTCACTGCTCATTGGAGACTGACATCACATTGGCAATCAGTCTAAATTTTTTATTCAATCCTTTTTAGAGTTCCACTTGAAACCCCCTTTTTGATTGGTAGAGGCTTGAATATTGATGCTTTTAATCCTAACCCATGTTTTTATTTCATACAGTTAATTTCCAGACATCCACTCAATTTCCTATCTCTTACTGAATAATGGATTTTTTATGCCAAATGCCTCTCAGGCTAAAACAATCAAAGAAGCCATTGAGAACTTAGGATACCAGGTTGCTGAATTTTCAGATCAAGATATCACAGTGTGTCGACTTAGAATCAAAGGAATGGCCTGCACCAGTTGTTCGGAAGCTGTAGAGAGAGCTCTTGGTATGGTTAATGGAGTAAAAAAAGCTGTTGTTGGCCTTGCACTTGAAGAAGCCAAGATCCACTATGATCCTAATATCATCAATTCTGATCACCTCATCGAGGCCATTGAAGATGCTGGATTTGGAGCTGAACTCATTAGATCAGGCGATGCTGTCAACAAGGTGCACTTAAAACTTGAAGGCCTCACTTCTCCAAAAGATGCCATTCTCATTCAGTCATCCCTTGAAGCAATCCAAGGAGTGAATCATGTAGAACTGGATGTGACAGGTTCAAAAGTTGCTGTTTCCTATGACCCTGATTTAACTGGTCCAAGATCACTGATCCAGTGCATTCAAGAAGCTGGTCAGAGCCTTGGTTGCTACCATGCAAGCTTATATAGTCCTCCAAGGCGCAGAGAAATGGAAAGACAGGAAGAGACTCGGGTCTACAGGAACCAGTTCCTTTGGAGCTGCCTGTTTTCAGTTCCTGTTTTCATGTTCTCAATGGTGCTGCCTATGATTTCTCCATATGGAGACTGGTTGAATAACAATATTTACAACAATCTAACCATGGGGATGCTACTGAGATGGGTCCTTTGCACACCAGTGCAGTTTATAATTGGTTGGAGGTATGTTATGAATATCTTCTGTTATTATAGTCATAGAATTTGATTGCTGTGCAAATTATACTTGTCTTCTGATGCTCCTAATGAATTTACAACTTAGATTCTTCCAATATGAAATGCAAAAAGGAAAATAATATCCCTCATTGAATATAGTCACTAAATATTTTCTTGCCGTCCTTGTTTTGTTTGTCCTTTACATAGATAGTATGTTTTTTTTCACTACTGAAGCTAATGTGTTTCTGTTTAGCTCTTTTGACCTTCACAGATGCTATTTGCTATGCAAATCGCACCGCTTTCCACCTTCATGTAAATTCTTTCTTTAGCCTATAAGAACTTTGGATCTCCCTTTTGCATGAATTTGAACCACATTGCCAATGGACAAGCTTTTGCTATTCCAACCTAGCTCCCAAAATTTTATTTAAAATTTCCTACTTTCCCATAATTGCCCTGATTCTTGAGTATAAATTTGGAATCAACAAAAGGGTTGACATCAGGTTGAAACCTGGGTTTGTGTGTGGGTCAGTCTTTTATGTGGAACCTTCTAGTCTTAAGCGTCGACCGGATTATGCTCATATCTCACCACATTTTGATTGAAAAGAGGCTCATATCAGATGTTGAGAATAAATACACAATCTTCTGATAAGCCATGTTTCTACTTTTCTGTAATTTAAGAATATATTTAAACAAATAACTTGCAGTCGCTTTAATGCAGAAGACATCGACCTTTTTTTTCTCTCTCTAACTAATGTTTCTGTAGCTGCTATTTGCTAATAATGGTGTTACATAGTTATTTACTCATGGTTTTATGTGGCATTTCATTCAGGTTCTACATAGGATCTTATCATGCATTGAGAAGAGGCTCATCTAACATGGACGTTTTGGTTGCTATGGGAACTAATGCTGCTTATTTCTACTCTGTGTATATCGTCATCAAAGCTTTATCCTCTACTTCATTTGAAGGACAGGATTTTTTTGAAACCAGTGCCATGTTGATATCATTTATTCTTTTGGGTAAATATTTGGAGGTGGTTGCAAAGGGAAAGACATCAGATGCTTTGGCAAAGCTTACGGACCTTGCGCCTGAAACAGCTTTTCTGCTTACATTGGATGGGGATGGGAATGTCATATCAGAAAAAGAAATCGGTACTCAGTTGCTACAAAGAAATGATGTAATTAAGATAATGCCAGGAGCAAAAGTACCAGTCGATGGGATTGTCATAAGGGGTCAGAGTCATGTGAATGAGAGCATGATCACTGGAGAATCACGGGCTATTGCTAAAAGACCGGGAGACAAGGTTCCAAACTTCTTAACATCGTTACTTAGCTTGCTGCATTCTGGTGACAGTCTGTGTGCTAATAAATCATTTTGTGCCAAATATTATAAATAGGTTATTGGCGGTACAGTGAATGAGAATGGATTTATATTAATTAAGGCCACTCATGTTGGGGCAGAGACCGCTTTGTCCCAGATAGTTCAGCTAGTGGAAGCAGCTCAACTTGCAAGAGCACCTGTCCAAAAATTAGCGGATAAGATTTCCAGATACTTCATCCCAACTGTAAGTATTCCTTTATTTACATGACAAATTTTGATGTTATAATTGTCATTAATCTGCTGGTTATGTCCTGAGTCCTCAAGTATTGGTTTCTTCATAAACACTTCAAGGCCCCGTGTTTGCATATATGCTTTTTTAACACTACAATCTGTATGGTTATCAATATCACTAGCATAATCTGACCCCATATCAGAGTATACGAAGGTAAGTTTTGCTGTGAAATACTGCAATTTAAGTTCAGGCATATTGTTTCTGAAGCCATGCAAATCTCCTCTCTTTACACCTGTCATGGATGTACACACAAGGAACAGACAAGAAGACATGCCATTGTATTTTAGTGGGTACCCTTTGCAAACAATAGGATGTTAGTTGATGAGACAGATATGATTTTGAGCTAGAATGGAGAAAAGTTTTTGAGCTAAGGGGCTAGTAAGTAGTATGAGAAATATGAAAGGTGACTTCAGCAGCAGCAGAACACCGCCTTTGTTCGAATTAGTAGCCAAGTGATGCACAACATGGCCTTTTTCTTTATCTTAGATCTACCAAGCACAAGAGTTGACAAGTGGATGAAGGTGCTATGGGGTGCTCCTCCAACTAGGTGTTTCAGAGTGAACTTTCCCTTCGGAGACTTCACCACTCCAGAGACTATCGCTCTGGAGACTTCACTGCTCCAGATGCCCCTTTTCACTCCGAGGTTGTCATCAACTGAAACTCCGAACTCGCACAATGCCATGACTCGGAAAGCTTTGCCGTCGCTCCGGGATCATCGTGTTGATTGCGTATGGCGACAGCCTGCCAAGGCAATAATCTGGCTTCACAACTTAACAACACCAGTCTTGGGTTTGCTTCATGCTTCCTCTAGGATCCTTCCTAACAATTATTTATTCTTCCTCTTGCTTGTTTCAAACCATTATAGTGCCTCATTTGATAGTGGCTTCATGCACCTTCATCACTGAATGAACAACGATCTTCAAGTTTCTTTGTGGCTGAACTTGTATAGTTTAAACTGATTTCTGCTAAAATATTTGCAGCCTTCAAGTTCCTTTGGCATCTGCAATTGTATAACCTGATAATCTTTTCTTCACTGATGGAGAAATATCCATAGAAAAGTCTGTTGCTAAATCAACGGCAGCCTTCAAACTGCTTTGTAATTAATTGGGCCTTATACTTAGGATGGTTTGTAGCGGGAAAAATAATAGTGTTTCTGGCTGATTTGTGGCACGACCGGAAGGCTATTTCACAACTAAACGAAGGTGTACTTTATGACTTGTTTAAAGTTTAACTTCCATGCCCATTCATCATTAAATCAGTGAAGTGCTTATGACAAACTCAACAAATTTGACATTCTACATTAATGTTAGACCAGTTCTGCACTGCAAAATTCTTCATAGCTGAAACTTTACAATCTTATTTTGACATTATACTAAGCCAAAAGTAATCATATCTTATATCATTGGAAAGTCCCAAAAGTCTACTTTCCAATTATTCTTGTCTCATCTCAATTAGTCAAATGTGGTAGGACTGATTGTTGAAATACTATAAGCTGGTCTGAATTTCCGAGATCAATTTTTTCTTCAAGGTCTATGTTTCCCTACTTCTCTTTGCATCTTGATAAAGCATTATCACTTGAAGTCTTCTTAAAGTGTTATCACTTCATATTTTGATCATGAGGTGACACAGCTTTGAGAAGGATGGTGGTCTTTTGACTGCTTCAGGTCTAGTTCGGTCTGCTGTTTCTTCATGGTTTTGGCTGCAACTTTGGGCTTCTCTATTGCTAGTTCAACAGTGTTATTCAGTCTTGTTTTTTTTCTTCTTGATTTCCTATTTACTGATGTTAGCAGCATCTGAGAGCATCCTGTTGTTGATTTTTGCACAACACCGTAATCATTACTTGCTGAGTTTCGCTTCAGCTCAACACTCATTACTTGCTAATTTTAGCAGCAGTGTAGAGGCTGTTTGACGCATGAAGCGAGCAGAAAAACTAGGGTTTGTGAAGGGATTGGGGAAAACTAATCTAGCGGTCTAAGGGAAAACATGATGTTTAGGCTTCACACTAAGGTGAATTGCTCACCCACTTTATGTATCGCACACGAAGATTTAAAATTAAGGCTTCACACCCAGGAGAATTGTTTCCTTCACTTCATGCTTCGCTTGAATATATTCAAAAGAAACAATTTAGAGTTTCAAAAGTTTTCAATAGCTCTATGATCTCAAAATAAAATAATACAAGCATATTTATAGGCAAAGACCACATGCATTAATCATAAAAGAATTTCTAAAGAAATAGTACTTCTAATCATAAAAGGTCTCCTAAAAGAAATAATAATAATAAAAAAATATTAATAAACTACTCATACTCCTAATCAAGCCATGCTCCAATCCATACACTCTTTTTACGCGAATAAGTTCTCCAAGTCCTCGTAGGATCCCCATTACTGTTGTTTGCTAATTTTTGCAGTAGTTGAGAGCTTGTTGTTTGTTGAACTTTGAACAGATCTTGGCTATCTTTTTAGCTCGTTTGTACAGATGTTTAAGGTCTTTCTTTAACTGAAATTTACAGAAACTAAAAGGCATCTTTTCTTCATGTTTATGTAACACTATGGATTGTCATAGCTGACATGATAGGAAAACTTGAGTATAAAAACCTGTGACAATAAGAATCAAGTAACAAAACTTGTAATTGGGTGTCATAAGTCATGATCAAGTATCAGAATTCGTGATTTAAAAATGGAGTATCAAAACTCTTGATTAACAAAACTCATAATCAGGTATCAAAACTCGTGATAGAGAAAACTGAACTCGTGATGGAGAAAACCAAGTGTCAAAACTCACGATAGAGAAAACTGAGTGTCAAAACTCGTGATTGAGTATCAAAACTCACGATGGAGAAATTGAGTGTCAAACTAGTTTGTGAAGTGGAGAGTGTCTCTGGGGAGTGACAAAACTCCACTCTTTCTTCAATTATTGGAGTAACAAAACTCCATTAAGATCTTTTTTTTGGTGGAAAAGCCATTTGTTTTGAGCTGTGTTTTACTGGTTTCGGCACCAGCCTTCTGTTGCTTCGCCACCGATTGACTATGTTTTACAGGCCTCTTTCCTCTGTCTGGGTGGCAATACTCTGACATTGTCATCACCAAATGGACAGAAATCATAAAGGTTTTAGGCTTTTAGCAGTGTTTGACAGCAGCTATCATGCTTATGTTTGCTGCTTCTTCAGTGGCTTCAAACACCTTCACTTCCAAGCGGACAACAGTCTTTGTTGCCTCTTTTTTGTTGGTTCAAGGGATGTTTTTGAGTTGCTTCATTTCTAGTTGTAGAGCTTCCTTTGTTGCTGATTGAAGGGTCATCTTTCAATGGCTTCCTTGTGTCGTAGGGTCTTTCGAACACCTAACAGTCACTGATTTCACCTTCTTGTTCTCCTTTTTCTATTATGTCCACTCGCTTCCCTTCTTTCTGTTTTAGACTGATACGAGGTATATGTGGTGATGGCAGATTGAGAGGATAAGATAGAGAGGATTGTTGGCTGCCATTTTCTCGGTTGGAACTTGGAATGGAACTTGGACTATAGAAAAATAGAATGATGAAGATGTTATCAGCTTGTTTGTGTAGGGATTCTCCTTTGGTATCAGCTTGGCTTAAAAAAAGGACAGGAGACAATAGGGCATATGAAGGAGAGAGATGGTTAATTCAGATGGCAGGTGGTTGTAGTAGTGGGTTAGTTGGAAGGCTTTAAGGAGGGTGGGATAAGTGGAGACTTGTCAGCACATGCTCACAACAACACACAAAATCCAAGTATGAAATTCATATGAGCTATGGGTTCACATGCCCTCAATTATATCGGATACAACAGCAACAACTAAGTCATTTGTCCCAAGTATTTGGGGTAGGCTACATGAACCAAAAGAGAATTACGCCAGATCGGGCATATGGATCAACTTTCTCCACTCATTCTTATCGAGCAATATGCCTTCATTAAGACCTTTAGCCTCTATATCTTATCGTGTAACATCCATCCATGTTTTCTTCGGTCTCCCCTGCGTTCTTTTAACTTGCCCTAATTTGATACGCTTTACTCGCCGGACTGGCGCACCAGTAGGTCTACGTCGCACATGATCAAACCACCGTATGCGGTTTTCTCTCATCTTCTCTTCTACAAGGGCTACGCCTATCATAGTATAAATATCCTCATTTCTCACCTTATTTCTCCTCGTGTTACCACACATCCAACGAAGCATGCACATCTCTACTAAATTTATCTTCTGGACATGATATCTTTTTATAACCCAACATTCTTTATCATATAACAAAGCTGGCCTAATAAACAGTCCGATAAAACTTTCCTTTCAGTCATAACGGAATGCTACGGTCGCATAAAACTCCTGTTGCACTCCTCTATTTCAACCAACTGACTTGGATCCTATTGATCTCCCCATCCTATTAGATAATAAAACCCAAGTACTTAAAATGACTGCTCATCGGTATTTCTTGTCCGTCTACTATCACAATACTATAATGTTCCTGTTTATTGAATTTGTACTCCATATATTCTGTTTTTACTTAATCTAAAACTTTAAGATTCTAGAGTTTGACTTCATAACTCTAATTTTGCATTTACTCTAGCTCTCGTCTCATCGATTAGGACGATATCATCAACAAATAGGGGGCATATCATAATTATACATATTCCTTAATTAAATAAAGCTGATTCCAGTTTGTTAAACAAGTGTTGACATGGATGGATGATTGTTCTGTCACTCTCAGATAAACAGAAAATTTCTAGCCGTCATAAATTAAACAACGTCCTTCTTGCACTTTGGCTGAAGCTTTTGCATCTGAAAAGGTTCAAATACTTTTAGGTTTCTTGTGTTCTCTGATGCATAAGACAACCTTTTACAGGTGATATTGGCAGCATTCCTTACTTGGCTTGGATGGTTTGTTTCTGGAGAAGCTCACCTCTATCCAAGGAGTTGGATTCCAAAGGCAATGGATGGATTTGAACTAGCTTTGCAGTTTGGAATTTCAGTATTGGTAGTTGCCTGCCCTTGTGCTCTAGGATTAGCGACCCCCACTGCTGTCATGGTTGCCACTGGTAAAGGAGCATCACAAGGTGTCCTTATCAAGGGTGGGAGTGCGCTGGAGAAGGCTCACAAGGCAAGTAGAAGACTGCTTCTGTTTACTTGTAGTACTCGGAACAAGAGATGTATCATGTTGCCTATTGTAGTTTTGTTTTAATTCTCTTGTTCTAATACTGGGACTATGACACAGGTGAAAACTGTCATATTTGATAAGACTGGAACTCTGACAGTTGGTAAACCTTCTGTAGTTCATACGATGCTCTTCTCGAAGTTGCCATTGTTGGAGTTGTGTGATTTGGCTGCTGCTGCAGAGGTAAGCATTCAACCAAGATTATTTTCCTTGTTACTTTTATTGGTTATTGCTATTCATTATGTTTAGGTATCTGCATATATCTTAGCCTGTATATTCCTTGTTACTTTTATTGGTTATTGCTATTTATTATGTTTAGGTATCTGCATATATCTTAGCCTGTATATTAGAATAAGAGTTGTGTGGATGATACTTGTAAATGATACTTGGTAACTGGATAGTGGATAGCCAAATCCAATCATTTGAAACCAGTTTGCATGTATCTACTACAGGAACGCACAAGCTTATTGGTCTGGATAGTGGATTGGATATGGGCAAATTCTAACATGATTAGTAATCTAATAAACTCTCTTTGCATGTGTAATGCACATAATGCAATGTAAAATATTTCACACATTTACATGTATGTTGCATGTAATATAGGGCATTTGGGTTTTATTTCAACATCATCTGCTGGATTAATATAAAATCATTGAATAAAGATGATCATACTATATATTTTTTGCAAATAATATGGACTTTAGCTTGTTTTTTGAAAAAAGACTCAATCATAATGAGAACAGAAAGCAGTGATAAATTTATCTATATTTGTTAACTTTCATGTTGAAAACAATGCTCGATCTCATTGTATAGCTGGGGAGGAAGTAGGAAATAATCATTCTGATGTTTTGAATAGAAGCCATTAATATGATATTTGCTGGTCAAATGTTTTGCAGGAAGACTCAAACTGATCGACTTTAGAAATGCTTTTTTGCTTTATTGACTTTCCGTATGAACATTTCCATGTATCTGAACCCGACACATTAATAATGTTGAATAACTTTTCGATTTTGAAGGCTCTGAATCCTTTTCCCTTCAGGCTAACAGTGAGCACCCTTTAGCGAAGGCCATGGTTGAGCACATGAACAAGCTCCACGAGCAGTATGGATCTCACAATGATCACACGGTAGAGGCAAGGGATTTTGAGGTGCACCCTGGTGCTGGGGTCACTGCTGATGTTGGGGGAAGCGCGTTCTGGTTGGGAACAAGAGGCTCATGCTTTCCCTTCAAGTTGAAGTAACCCCTGAAGTCGAAGAGTACATGTCAGAGACTGAGCAGTTAGCCAGGACTTGCGTGCTGGTTGCTGTTAATGATATAATTTGTGGAGCTTTTGCTGTTTCTGATCCGTTGAAGCCTGAGGCGGGCCGTGTCATTTCGTTTCTGAATTCTATGAGCATATCGAGCATCATGGTTACTGGTGATAACTGGGCTACTGCCACTGCAATAGCGAGGGAGATTGGAATAAGTGTGGTATTTGCTGAGACAGACCCGGTGGGCAAAGCTGAAAAAATTAAAGACTTGCAGGTAAACTTAAGCATGATTTGTACATGATAAGTTGGTCAATATCAAAATTTTGTCTTCTCGAGTGCAGATGAAGGGGCTGACAGTGGCGATGGTCGGTGATGGCATCAACGATTCACCGGCCCTTGTAGCAGCTGATGTTGGGATGGCGATTGGTGCTGGAACTGATGTTGCAATTGAAGCTGCAGATATCGTCCTGATGAAGAGCAACCTGGAGGATGTGGTAACTGCCATCGACCTCTCCAGGAAAACTCTTTCCCGAATTCGGCTAAACTATGTCTGGGCCCTGGGTTATAATGTGCTTGGTGTGCCGATTGCAGCTGGGGTCTTGTACCCTTTTGCTGCGATTCGGCTTCCGCCATGGCTGGCAGGGGCGTGCATGGCGGCGTCATCGCTCAGTGTTGTCTGCTCCTCCCTTCTGTTGCAGTCATACAGGAAGCCCTTGCAGGTGGGGACGGCTCAGGGTCTGGGCGGGTGCAATGACTCGGTGTGAGGAGCTTCAGTGGTCGTCTCCCTCTGTATCATAGTGATTCTTGGAAACTGGCTCTGTGTTGTGCTTGTCTTTATTATTTACTGTTAGATTGCTGCGATAAATCTGGACAGAGTGCACTGTATGTTTGCAAACAATCTTCATGGTTTTTTTGTTTCTGCTATGAAACTGGAATGATCTGCATTTTGAATCTTTGATGCTATTAGTCCTGGTTATTAAAAATTTTAGGGCATTTTTTTGGAAAAATATAATTTTAAAAATAATTTCAAGAACTGACCTTCCCAAAAAAACATTTCTAAAAACTGACCTCTGACATTTCACGTCGGCTTTCGGTTATTTTGTTCCGTTAGTGTGGCGTCGCCCTCTGGCGGGGCAGCAGTTATATTCTTTGATAGGGGTTGATAGTCCTAGACAAAGATACTTAATTTTTTAGACCTTTTTCCTTTCCCTGTGGTTGCCAACTCCGGGTAAATAAATTTTATTTTATTTTTAACTGTTTTTCATTGTTCAGGATTGTCAACCTGAACAAAAAGTTTTTTTTTCCAGAGCTTTTTTTCTTTTGCCTGGGTTTGCTAATTTTGGACAAAGGCACTTGTTGAAAAAATTAATGTTGAAATGTGCAAACATAAGATATTAGTGGTGTTGTTCGTGGCTATTAGCGGCGGCATTAATGTACACTTATATTCTCATGGTGAGGCAACCTGCATATAATGTTAGAATAAGAGGATTATTCTACAATTCTGTGGTGGTAATTCAATGGGTTAACTTTTGCATAAATTAATCTTTTTGTTGTGGCAACCCATACAAAGAAAAAACATATCTAAAAAATACAATTGTTTCTCTGAGGTTGGCAACCCTGAACTCAAGGGTTGCCAATTCCGGACAAAAAAAATTTTAAAAAAAAAATTGTCCCGGGTTGTCAACTCCGGACGTAGAAAAATGACCTCGCGGTTGATGCAAACTAGTAAGACGAAATGACCCTCCACTGGCATGTCAGATGTTAGCTTTTGAAAAATATTTTGGGGGGTCGATTTTTGAAATTTTTTTTAAAAAAATTGTATTTTTTGAAAAAACTGCCAAATTTTTACAATAGATTTATCTCATAGTTCTTTTTAGAAACCTAAACAAGCATGATTATTGATTGAGCCCTAAAAAACTACTCTAAGAAAAAAAGAAAATGCTTCAAGTACTTTTTTTGAGTATGCTTACACAAATGCTTCAAGCACACTGTTTGTAAAGTTTTTTTTTATTATTTTATAATGATTTTTTTTATCTCGATAGCAATTATATTTTTCTATTTTCTTACTTCCGCCTGCTCCCTTGCAACCATACGGCCCTTAGGGCCTTAGTGGGAAAAAAAAAATTAATGGGACACTTAGTAATTTTTGAGATGTTTCTCATTTTTCTTGAGGTGGCAATATCCGCTCCCCCTTATTCATTTTTATGGGTGCCTTTATCAGCACTCCTTTTCTCTCACCTCCCCCAAGAAAAATAATTTACTTCCCTGAATGCCCCTAGGGTTTCCCGATGGACAACCCCATGATCGGAACCCTCCTTTGTCCCCGCACCGCCTCCCCCTCCGCCCTCACCTTCCCCTCCACTAGCGATGACGATGACCCCCACCACTCCGCCGCCTCCGGCGGCGGTGGCGGCGACCCTTCCGCCGCCAAAAAGCCCTCGCCTTGGCACCGCATGAAGTGGACCGACGACATCGTCCGCCTCCTCATCAGCCTCGTCTCCTATGTCGGCGACGACGCCAGCCCCCCCGACTCCTCCGCCAAGAAGCTCCCCGGCGGCGCCGCCCTCCAGAAGAAGGGCAAGTGGAAGACTGTCTCCAAGCTCATGCTCGACCAGGGCTGCTACGTCTCTCCGCAGCAGTGCGAGGACAAGTTCAATGATCTCAACAAGAGGTACAAGAGGCTCAACGAGGTCCTCGGCCGGGGGACCACTTGCCAGGTCGTTGAAAACCCTAGCCTGCTCGATTCGATGCACCACGTGTCGGCCAAAGCCAAGGAGGACGTGAGGAAGATTTTGAGCTCAAAGCATCTTTTCTATCGCGAGATGTGTGCCTATCACAATGGGCAGAGGATCCCCAGCTCGCGAGAATTGGAGCTGAAGGCGAATGCGGGGGTTGAAGAGGAGGAGCAAGATTTGAACTTGAAGGATTCAGACGAGTCGGAGGAGGACGAGGAGGAAGAGGATGGATTCGGGAAAGCAGCGGGGATTGAGGGTTTTGGGATTGAGATTGATGGGTTTACGGCGGGGCAGAAGAGTGAGTGGCTGAGGAAGAGGAGGTTGCAGCTGATGGAGGAAAGTTTGAAGATCGAGATGGAGGGGTTTGAATTGGCAAAGAGGCGGGCCAAGTGGGAGAGGTTTAAGAGCAAGAAGGATTGGGAGATGGAGCGGGCAAGGGTGGAGAATAAGAGGTTGATGCTGGAGAACGAGAGGATGTTGCTGCAGATGAGGCAGAAGGAGGTGGAGTCGGATGAACATGGGAGAGCGCAGTAAGATCTTTTACCCCTCTTTTTTGGATTTCTGCTGACTGGTGGCTGGAGTTTTGGTTTGGTTTTTATTCCAGCGGGTTGTTGTGCATAGTTGAGGGAAGTGAGTAGGTGTTAATATATTTTCACTGATTTGTAGTCACGAAGTTTGTCAAAACCTGTTGAATTTCTCTAATCATGTGCTTTGGCTTCGGAAAGGATGTGATCTTAAGTTGCACGTTGTGTAAGAAAAATGTTGCAGAGGGATTCACTTGTAGAACTTCGTTAACAATAACATACCTTGAAATCTTAGCTTCACTGCTTACACGACTTCAGCAAAATCTTTACCCTTGTTGCTAACTATTGTTGAATTTTAGAGTGTGGGTCATGGTTTCAGTGCTTCTATTCATGTAAAATTGGCACATTTTACTTTATTCAATAATGTATGCACCATGAAAGGAGGGATCTTTTGTTAGATAAAAGCGTCGCAAAGCTTTAAAACAACGGCATGCCTTTTCTTGCTATCTTGTAGGGGATGTGTGCAGGCCATATTTTATCAGACATACTTTCTGAAATTAGACCTTGTCTTTTTTTTTTCCCCGCAATAGTTGAATTTGTTAGAAAGTGATCTTATGCCATTTGCTTGTTCCTTTTAACTGTTTGCTTTAAATTTGGTTAAAATTGAAAAGGAAGTGATCTTACATAATATACTTATTACTTTTTGACTTATGCTTTAAATTTGGATGGAAAGTGTCCTATCGTTAATGTACACGCAATAAATAGAATAATGTCATTCGTATTCTGTGTTACTCCAAAAGGTAAGTTTTTGTGAGGTGAGGGTACTGAAAGGGAGCGTTATTATATTCTAAATCTTGATTTCGAGCATGGAACAGTCAATTTGCAGTTGTTAGAAGATTTGATACATCTTGTTCTTGTTCAATTTAACATGCATTCATGAAAATTTCAATTCTTCTTTAGAATTTTGTGCAATAACGTACCATTGATATTGGTGTATTTTCAGTAGTATTTAATATTGATCTTTCTGCAGTTTGGTTGCAAAACAAAAGTTCACAGGCTACATTTTCTTTGAGAATCAGCTTCTGGGTATTTTTCTTGGTAGTCCTTTCCCTCAGCCTATTAATGCTTGTAAGAAAAGGGTGTTGGTAGTACATTACCATTTGATCATTTGATTTAAATTGATTTTCTCATTCATCATGTTGCGTGAATATAGTATATATTGTTGTGGTGTTCAAGGAGCAATGGATGCTATGCAAGAATTTGAAGGCAATGGATGCTGAATTTGCAGGAAACTAAATGTGAACATTGTTTGATTTGAGACTCCTCAATAAGAAAAGAAATTTAAAAACTCGGAAACAAAGAGATTCAGGAGGAAGCAGGTGTGACAGTCTGACAGATGGCTGAGCAATTAGCAAAGGGTATCAAAGAGCTTAGCTGGATGAATTTCATGATATTATATAAAAGCTTGGAGGACTCACTTGGCAAGAAGAAGAAAATGATTCCTCAGCCGAGTCTTTGCACATTATTGGAAAAGAAACTAATATTGAGTTGTTTGAATATTTTAATATTTGGAGAGGTCTTCTTGTGATAGTGGTGGAAGTATATTGCATGACTGCACTATCAGAATTCAGTTTATTGTTGTTCCTGACCATGAATTTCTGTCAACTGCTAGGTATTCAAGGCTATTTGCCTACAGAGGACACTGAATTAGTGGAATCCTCTAGGGGGAGTGAGGAGGGAAAAGGCTCAATTATGGTTGCTATTTGGTGTCTGTTGAATCAGTTTATATTTCTTTTAGGCTCCCTTAGCTGTGGAATTTCAACATCATGGTTCCTGAGATGCAATTTGTGTAGAAATTTATAGTACTACGCGAGGGCTAGAAAACCGCTATAGGGTAACTTCATCCCAGTCATGGTTGTAAGATTATACTGTGTCATAGGATCTCAACAAGTCTTGACTTGAAGTCAAAACTTAACTGATTCCAATATTCAGCCAGGTCATTGTGGAAGAGGCTGTGAAATCGACCAGGTCAAAATAAAACCTATTCTTGATGTCTGAAAGATGGTGTCTGGTGGAATGGAGTCCTTTGTGGCCTTCCAAGTTCCAACAGCTCGAAATCGCACCCCTATAAAACACATTTTCAAATAAACTTCCATAAGAGATTCACTGAACTGCAAGTCTCTAAAGATGTTGATCAGATTGTCTTGGTGGAGAAGTTGACTATGTTGGTAAATAAATGTGGAAAATATCTATGGAAGCTAAAGAATCCTTTTGATTCTTACAATTGTTTATAAGGTGTTATACAAGAAATCACTATGTCGAGGGGTCTTATTTCATAGATATATTACCCATATCAGGTTTATTAACAATCAAGCTTAACTTCATGATACTGTCAATATTGCTGCATGTGTATTCTTTAAAGCACGTGATTGTCCCCACATATTCTTGAACGAGAAAAAGGTACGGTGATGAGAAAATTGTGGATTGTAGTCAATTACAATGACCCGACTAACCATGGTATATACATTCATCGAATATGAGTCGAAATCACAGATTCTGCGTAATGATGCTCACTTTATCTTTGTCTTGAGAATGATACTGCCTCAATGCAGATTGGGGACGACGAAATATATAATAAGCTTCTGTTTATGAGTATGAAAAATGGCTCGGTAGACAAGCTATATGGAATTTCTTAAGGGGGTTAAATAGTGGATTTTAACTGTTCCTTTTTGCC
Organism: Agave tequilana; assembly: GCA_038442645.1. NCBI lineage: Eukaryota > Viridiplantae > Streptophyta > Magnoliopsida > Asparagales > Asparagaceae > Agave > Agave tequilana. Next base: position 197,265 of record JAVJIF010002386.1, read on the forward strand.
TTAGTTGATGATGAATCCCATGATTTGAAGATCTTGATATTCTATCTCTGATTTTAAGAATGCCAACACAATAGCTGGTCAGACCACCACAGTCAATTACTATTAAATCTTGTACTTTAAGGCAATTTTTCCTATCCTGTGTGTCTCCTTTGATGTGAGAATACAGAGGGAACTGTGCACATTTTAAGAGTGCGCATATAAGATCATGATAATACATTTCATTGAGTTTGGTTCCTAAATAAACCTCAGATTTGGTGATATATTTTGATGCATAACAGGGCATCCTTATTTTGTTTCATTTGAAGCTTTTTAATTGAAGATCATACAAAAACTTCAGCTGAATGCAACTCCCTCATGTGATCTTATGCACGCGTTTGTTTCTTTTGCTCAAATGTTGCAAGTGATCTTATAGCACATGTTATTCACCAAAAGGTTACTGTACTTTGGAATTGTAAGCCGATGCGTGGACTATTCTCCATTCAGATGATGATTTTGGAGAACGTTCTATATAGTAAATCTGTATTCTCTAAACTGTGAAAGGCCAATTTGCAGTTGAAAGATGATTTCTGACATATGATAATGTATAATACTTGTTTGGTTTAATATGCATGCATTTATGGGGACAAGTAGATTTTATTTCTTTCATCTGCATATATTAACTTCTTGTAACAACTTAGCTTAATGTTCTATACTTGTGAATTACCAGTGTTTAACAAGCATAATATGATGTTAACTGCAGTTTAGGTTGTAAAAACAGAGAAAGTCCAAGTCTACTATGAGATCGTATTTCAGAGTCTATGAGATGATTGTGTTCCTGGAGGGATCTTTTGGTACTTACTTTAACATGTATCACAGAAGGGCATCGACACTGTATTGTTTTTATTTATTTGCCATCATGTTGCGACAATATTAATAGCAAGGCACAAAAACAACCGGCGATTGGGTCCTTGTGCATTATTGAAAATTGAAGTTTATATTAAGTTGTTTTAAGGGTTGAATTTTCGATCTTGAATCTTGTGATCCTTGGTCATGATTGGCTTTTGGTAAGTATCAGTTCATCGGAGTTCCTGACAAACGGAATTTCCCTTCAAATGTTAGATGGACTATAACTGACATTCATTTTAAGGTCTGCCCCATGTTTTGGGGATGGGTGGATTGATGTGGGGATGGGGGTTGTGTGTGTGTGTGTTAAGCCAGTTTCTGCTGTAGCCGCTTGTGTTAGTGACGTGTCCGAGTATGTCAGTGATGCATATCTGCTACTGTTTCGGTTTCTTCCATTGATCCTTTTGCAGGGGAGAGAGTGCACTCGCTGTCAAGGGTGCAACTGCGACCGGGCTCTGGAAGTAAAAGGAGCGGGGATGGCTCATGGGAAGTCCCGGGTTCAGGTTCTGAAAAACTTGTGCAAACACATAAACTCCATGCTATCTAAATCTATTGCATTTTGACATACTATTTTGAATGATGAAAAGAGACTATTTTTTTTCCTTTGACATTTTATTCTCTTTTGTAGGATCACTGGAAATAAAGCTATCTATCAAAATTGGATATCGGCTCCATAACTTTGGTACGTACTGGGTTATGAAAAAGGACACCAGTGTTGCTTCTTCTCGATATTTACAGTAATATGAGATTTGTTCATGACATGTCAAATGCAGCAAAGTTTCAACTTCTTTCTATAATAAATGCCTTCTTTTCTGTTTGTTTATAGAACACAAGTTGATTTGATTTCCTTTAATAGTCTTCAGCACTAGATACTTCAAAGGCTTCAATGCAAGAATTGATTACAATTAGTATTTGTGTTTAATTTTTCATTTGATTGAATAATCGATGGTGATGATTTCTTACTCCTCTTTGATTCTTTCCATTTTGATGGAATACCTTTTTTTTTTGGGAGAAATGTTTTTGATGCAATTCGATAAACCTTTTGTGCAGAAAGTTCATTCTGATTGATTCACATGAAACCTTGATAGCTCTTGGGTTAGGCAACTAACCTAGTTACTATGATATATTTTATTTAATATCGGTATAATATGTATGAACAAATGGTTATTTCAATCATTTACGTGGCAATAACGTGTTAAGGCCATCTCCAATTTATTACTTCAAAATAGAGTTAGTTTTTCACCAAAATGAAGTTGGCGTTACATTAACTCTAAAAAGAATATTTTTTATATTTAATTAACTAAAATATTTCATTTACTCAAAACTATATTAATTAAACATTACATTGCATTGCATTTATAAACATTAGTTCATTTTATAAATGTTAATATAAATAATAATAAAATTAAAACAATGTAAATTAAACATAATAAGTCATTAAATAAAGAGAGAGAGTTTATAAATGTAAACATTAATTAATATCAAAAATTAAATAATACTAATGTTAACCCTTAAAAAAGAAGTTAATAATTAAAAAAAATGGAGCAGCGTTATCGCTTCAGTGTTGAGCCAAATGTGACGCAACACTGTAGCTAATGGAAAAATAGCGTTGGGTTGGAGGGAAAACCCAGTGCCATTTGGGGGTTTTTACGTCAAAATGGCGTTGTGTTGGAGATGCCTTAACAGCAATGAACAGATAGGAGGTAATAATAATGGTGAAGAAACGAGTGATTTTGTACAGGGATTTAGGATATATGATCTCATCTTTTCAACATGTTACATATTTCTCCCTGATTTATTTATATTTTCATATATATCCTCATATTTTAAACTTCCCCAAAACAAAGATTAGGGCACCTATCATTTTTATAAAGGCACTCCTAAAAAAAAAAAATAAAACTCCCTCTTCTTCCCCCTCGACCCCCTCCCCCTCCTTCACTCCAGCGAACCCCTCCCCTTTCCAGTGAACCCACTCCCCCTCTGGCGAACCCCCCACCTTTTCCTCGACGAACACCTCTCCCCCCTCTCCAGTGAACCCCCCCCCCCCCCCCCCCCCCCTTCTTATTGTTCGACCGGACATGGCCGAACAGATCAGCTCTGTTCGGCCACTTCCGGCCGAACAATGGGGGGTTGGGTAGCTCGACCGTCGGGGGGGTGGGGGTGGGGCGGTGACGGGGAGGGAGGAGGAAGGGGGCGCTCGCGGGGAGGCGGGGATGGGAGGGGGAGGAGTGGGTTGCCGGGAAGGAGGGGGTCACCGGGGGGAACACTGCCGTTCACCGGAGAAGGAAGGAGGAAGAAGAGGAAAAAGTATTTTGGACTTTTTAATAAGAGTAGTTGTGTCCAAAAATATAATGGCACACTTTTAATTTTTTGTGGAGTGCCTTCATTACTTTTTGGAGTGGCAATATATGTTCCCTGTCTGGAATCTAAAGGGGGCCTAAAAACGAGATGGAAAGACTAAATTACCAATTATATGAAACTTGAGCACCGTTTCTCAATCTCATCCCGGCTTCACCTCAATAAAAAAAACAAGTCAAATCTCTCTCCCCCCCTCCCCGTTTTTTATTGTTATGTAATAAATCAGTATAAAGAGGATTTTTATATAAAAGTTCAAATATATTATAATAATAAAAAGAAGATGAGGTGGAAGAGATTAATTTAACTAATTCTCCCCGATTCATCTCTAACCTTAATCTTAACTCTTGTTATCATGGTATTAGAGCCATGATTGTGTAATTAACCCTACTCCCCTCTCTTCTTTCTCAATCCATTCCCAAATCTTTTTCAACCTCGCTGTCAACCTCGCTAATCAGACTATCGACCACGAACCTCGCCATCAACCACAAACTACGTCACGAACCTCGCCATCGACCACGAACCTCGCCATCAACCTTGCCATCAACCACGAACCTCGCCATCAACCACAAACTACGCCATCAACCTTGCCATCAACCACGAACCTCGTCGTCGACCTCACAACCCGCCTCCGACCATGTCCTTTGACCGCGCAACCCACCTCCGACCTAGTTTTTGACCTCGCAATTCGATCACGACTTTGTAACCCAATTTTGACCCCAACTTGCAAACTGAGCTCACCTTCGAAGTTGGATCTCGACCACAACCCTCGATCACAACTCCAACCTTGAATGCAATCATGTCCTTTTCTTCTTCTTCTTTCTTCTTCTTCCTCCTCTTCGACCAAATCTACTCAGTTCTGTCCACATCTGAGTAATTCTGAGAAGTTCCCAAAAAAATAATGCTCGTTGTTTCTCTCTACAGTAGACATGTAAAAAAAATACCTTCCCTTTTTCTTTGTTTACTTGTGTGAGAGGATTGATTAAAGGTTAGATGGAAGATGTGTTTTGAGTTATATGTGTGAGTTTGAAAAGTTACGTACTTTCTTTTGAAGTTGTGTTTTGTTTTAGGAGTATTCTTGAGTTTTGGTTATAGTGGGGTTGGTAGCTTAGAGGTTGTGGGTATGACAGAGTTAGCAGAGCCTAAGCTAACTGTTTCAAAGTTTATTACTAGTAAGATCACTGATAAAAACTTGAATGAGAATAACTATTTACAATAAAGAAAGATTATTGAAATTAATTTAACTGGTCGTGGAAAGAAGAGTCATCTGTATACGGATCCTCCTTGTTCTAAGACAGATGAGTGGGAGCGAGAGGATGCTACTCTCTTTGGTCAATTGTTGAATATCATGGAGCTAAAAATACAAGATTTAGTTATGCATACATCGACAGTGAAAGAGATGTAGAACTATCTTGAGGTACTGTATTAGGGGGAACAATAATCTTAATAGAGATTTTGACGTCATTCAGGAGATTTTTTGGAGTAAGAAGAGGAAAAAAATCGTATCTCAACACCATGCAAATTTCAACAGGGTTTATGAGGAGCTGAAGGCGTTATTTCTCATTTCACAGGATGTGAAGAAAATGCAGAAGGAACCACCTACCAGTGCTGATATTTCTCAAGAGTTTACCATCAGATTATACTCTTGCACGTCCACATGCAATAGGTAGTTCTGCAGTCGACTCTCTACCAGAGACACATCGATTTTTTCAAAGTGTCTTCCTGGAGGAATTACAGAGTCTCATGAACGGTCAGCTCTAGCCATTCTACATGGGCAATTTATAGCTCTTGGTGGTAGTTCAGGAGGAGGCCGCTTTGGCATTGGCAGAGGAGATTTTGGCCGATGAGATCATTTTGGTGGTAGTACTGGGATTTTGGTCGAGGATATCGTTTTGGTGATGGCAAACGAGATTTTGATTAAGGAGGCTGGTTTGGTGGTAGGGAGGGAAATTTTGATTGTGGAGGAAATAGAGGAACAGAGAATTGGTAATAAGATATGACGACCTGCTATAATTGCAGGGAGATTGGACACATGAGAAATAAGTGCCTTAAATTGTACGATAAGACCTCCCAAGTTGGTCAGCTTGCTCATGTGGCCTATGCATCAGAGGGATATGTTCCCTTAGGTTTTAGAATTGTACTTATGCCAGATGAAGAGTTCAAAAAAATACCAGATGTTCCAGCAGTTTCAAATTACATAGATCACACCGTCTTCATTCACTACTACCTTTGCACAGTCAGGTAACTATACTGTGTTTTTCACTTCCAGAGCTCTTAATGCTTGGATCATTGACACTAGAGCTTCTGATCACATAACAGGAAATAAAAGTATTCTGCATGAGTTGTCTTCGCCTTTATCATGTCCTATAGTAACTTTAGCAAATGACACTACGTCTCATATTGAGAGTGTAGGCACCGCTAAAGTTACTGATTCGTTATCTTTGTCATCTATCTTATACATACCCAAGTTTCTATTTAATCTATTATCTATCAGTAAACTTACACGATCCTTAAATTATATAGTGATGTTCTTTCCTGATCATTATGTTTTCAGGAGATTGAGATGTAGAGGAAGATTGGCACATGACGTGAATATGGAGGTCTGTATGGTGCCAGTTCACTTGCATGTGTTAGCTATTTCTTTGCGAGATTTACATCGTCGGTTTGGTCATCCTACCTTGCAAGTTTTAAAGAAATTAGCTCTTGAGTTAGGTCAAGTGTTGTTTCTTGAATGTGAGTCATGTCAAATGAGTAAACACCATTGTGTGCCTTATCTATTAAGAGTCAATAATAAGGTAGATCCCCCATTTGAACTTGTTCATTCTGATATTTGGGGACCTAGTCCTGTTAATTTAACAATTGATTTTAAAAATTTAATTATCTTTGTAGATGACTTTTCTCGTTTAGAGGCTTTGTACATTTCTCAAACTTTATGTAATGAAATCAAGAATCAGTTTGATATGTCTGTTCATATTTTGCGGATTGATAATGCGAAAAAGATTCTTAGTTTATCTTTTATGCATTTCATGTTTGATATTGGAAGTAGCCACCTAACCTCTTGTCTTTACACTCCACAATAGAATGAGATGGCTGAACATAAAAATCGTTACTTGCTTGAGGTGATACGAACTTTGTTAATTGACGTGAATGTTTCCAAACACTTCTAGGGGGATGTAATTCTTACATCTTGCTATCTGATTACTCGCATGAATTCTACAGTTTTTGATGGTCAGAAATCATATTCTAGTCTTTATCCCAAACATGACCTTTTTTTACCTTCTAGAATTTTCGATTATGTGTGTTTAGTTCATGATCATAGTAACAATCGCCACAAATTGGATCTTAAAGCTTTCAAATGTTTTTTTTTGGATATTTTAGAGGTAAAAAGGATATAGATACTACTGTCCCACTTTGCGTAAGTTTGTGATATCTGCAGATGTTACGTTTTTCAGGTCCACACCATACTTTGATAAAGAGACCTCCAAGAGTACATCGCTAGAATCAGAAGATGATTTCATGTTCTTTTTAGAAAACTCATCATCTTCATATGTCAATATGGATTCTATGCCTCAGAGATATGTACAGCTGTATAGTAGATCCGCTACTGATGTGCCAATTGTCCCTGTATCCTAATCACTAACGTGTTATCAGGTGAAAATGTTGCTATTCCTTTTCCTTTTGTTGTTATTGATTCTCAGTCTGATCTTGATATTCCTATTGCTCGCCGTAAAAGAAAAAAGACTTACATTCTACATCCACTGCATAATTTCTTACCTTATGCACATCTTTTCACACAATATTGTGGTTTTGTTTTCTCCATTGATTTGCATCCTATTTTCAAATCTTGTAATACCCTGCTCCCCGGTGTACGTATCACAGTATCGGTACGCGATACGACGTACAAAAATTGGTTTGACCTCCGTAGTATTCCGATTGAGCCGATTTCCATTTCTAAAATTATTTTCTAATATTCTAGATTTTTCAGGATTTTCTGGAATTTTTCTGGATTATTTTGGAAAAATCTCCGTTGTCGGTGTCGACCGATACCGATAACCAGCCTTCCTATTTTTATTTCACAAACGGAGTACAATTTGAGAATCCGCTTTCACCGTGTATCTTAGAATCGTATTTTCTACGTTCGGGTATTTTTGGGGATTTTTCTGAATTTATCGAAATCCGGGCAAAAATCGGTGTCGTCCGTATCGGCGACAGCTTCCGGATTTTTAATTGGCAAACCAGATCGAGTTTCTGCAACCGTCTTCATATCACGTCTCAGCGTAATATTCTCTATTTTCTGTAATTTTTTGGGCACCGATCGGAGCTGGTCAAATTTGGGACTAATATAATAATAATTAAATATTATTTTTTTAAAATCTTTCTTTTCTTTCTTTTCTTCTCCTTTCTTCTCCAGTTCTCTGGAGAACTCCACGCCACCGCCTCACTGTTACACACCGCCTCTCTCTCTCCCTTTTTAAATTCTCCCTCCTCTCTCTCTCTCCTCTATTCTCTCTCTCACTTTCCCACACAATCTCTCTCTCTTCTCTCTCTCTCTATATCTCTCTCTCTCTCCCCCACCCTCTCCCTGTTCTCTCCTCCTCTCTGCTAGGGCCCTGGCCTGGGGCGCCAGAGCAGAGCCGGCGCGGGCGGCGGCGCCGGCCAGGTGGCCGCGCTGGGCGCGGGCGGCCGACCAAGCGGCGACAGGGCGCAGGTGGCGCCCCCATTCTCCCCGTTCTCTCCCTCTCTCACTCGGTGGTGCGGTTCGACGCCGGAGCGGCGCCGGGGAAGCGCCGGCGCCGGTGGGACGGCTGCGCCGGCGCTGGTGGCCGCGCGTGGGTGGCGGCCGCGCAGGCGGCGGCCGCGCAAGGAGGAGCGGCGGCAGCAGCCCATGGGCTGCTGCCTGCTTCTCAATTGGGTGAAAACCCAATTGTGGGTTTGGGTACGGGTTCAAACCCAAACCCGACCCGTTTGCACTTCAACCCGACCCAATAAGGTATATTTCCTTTTAACCCCTATAAAATGATAATTTACTTTTAGGCCCCTGTAAAATTACAAATAGCCCCCTGAATAATTTCTATTATTACGTAACTAACCTTTTCTCTCGGTTTTGGGTATTCGGGCGATATCTGGAGCATCCGGACTCGGATTTGGACGATTCTGGATCCGTTGCGATCGTGGGAACGAGAGCTACAGTCCTGTAGCCAGTTTGTGAGTGTTTTCTTTTTAATAAATTATATTTCTCCATGTTTAATAAATTGATTGGTTGCTTAGATACCAAAATCGTGATTATAAGTAAATCAATAAAATGTGAATAAATAACTGGAAGTCATATTTTGGTACACCTGACACTGTAGTGACCCTAACCGATCATGAAGGCAGTACACTGGTTAGATGACTATTCCATGGTACACTGACACTGTCACCGTTATTTCATACCCCGGTATCATAATAGCTACGGTAGCCTCTAGACATGAGATTCCATTATACACTGACCACTCTTATGACATGCACTAGTAAGACATAGGTAGCTTACACTGATACTGTCAGGTCACGGATCCACTGATTCCTGTTATTGCATGTACTATCGCAGAGATACGACACGGCTTATTGTGACATATAGATATTCCACTGGTACACAAACCATGCACGGACTACCACATGTCATATTATACTTAGCATCATACATATCATCATACACGGTATGTTTACATATCACTGTCACACATATCCATGTATCACCGTTGCACAGATGCTATGACACGTCACGTCAGTAGTCCGTAGTCATGTGCACCACTTCACAGAATACCGTCATGACATATTATTGTGATCATCGTTACATGGATTACCGGCATATTACTGTTACACATGCATGTCATGCTTTCCTGTGACACCTGCTTATATGGTTTCTCTATATTCTTGTCATATAGATCACCATGTCTATTACATGTATTATTGTTCCATGTTCCTGTATTCATGTTATACGATTGTTTCCTGTTACGGATATGGATATTCCCGATACTGGACATGATATGGATATTCCCGTTACTGGACATGACTGCTGTTGATATGCGATGTGTGGAACTAAGTGCCACGTGGATCCAAGCCACGGGGGCCACCTCTAGAATCCCACATCTATTGTTCCCGTTTCCCGGTATATTGTTCATGATATCTTGTTCATGTTATATTGTTCCTGATTCTCGTGATATTGTTCTATGCTATCAACAGAGCTCAGGTCCAGTAATCATGTTACCCGTACCATGTACTGTAATTGTTCTTGTTACATTGTATACTTGACATATCACATATCAGATCATAAAGATAACTTGGGTATGGGGGAGACTTGACGGTTGACTAGATCTTATCAGGTGGATGTACTGGATCCATATTGAGGTCCCACTGCAGGGGACCGGGTAGTGCTGGCTACCATCTGTTACTCATGTTACATGTTACAGCTCTAGCGGGCTGGCCCTGGTCTCAGCAGCCGGGGATCTGTTTAAGGCCGTGATCCCGGGTATGCACGGGATACATCCACCCGATAAGAACTCTTCGACCATGGGTTTCCAATTAACATAATAAAACAATATACACAATAGTGACGTCAGGAACACTTGTTATTTGGTTACTCTCTCGTTTGGATAATGGTACCCGTAGGCCATGTCCGGATGAGTTCGACTGGAGTGCGGGCTCCAGTATGAACTGCCAGTGGTATGGGACACTGGAAGAGAGTAATTAAAATACCAGGTGATACTGATCGCTACTATGTATAAATGACATGACTTTGACATGACCTGCCTGTTACATGTTTAGTTGTACTTATTACTGTTCCTGATCATTTATCTGCTATCATGTTACATGTATACATCGATACCGTACATGTTTCCTGTTACACTTTCTATGGTGCTCTACTACTCACGCGCATGTATACTTTGTTACATTACCTGGTACATGTTACACTGTATGTAGTAGCATACTATGCATGTTCTGCATTGCGTATATTGTCTTGTACAGAAGTATACTCACCTGCATGTTCACCTCTATCACGTCACTACGACCATGTTCATGTCACCACTAGATAATCTTATTTACTATATATTATATATAAACTGGACACGACTATAGATATGACCAGATGATAACCGGCTAGGTAGTGATAGTATTAAAAGATGACATGTTTATATCTTTTCACTACTTTCATGTTTATATATTTCTACTGATTATTATATGGTATCATTTTTACCACATCATTATATTAGTATCGTGCTTGTAGTACTATAGTATATATTACTGCCTCCTTCATTTTACCACTCACTAGGTCGCTTTCTGACGACCCTGGGTTTGCGTGCCCAGATTGGAGATCTGAGTTGTCGTTGTAGCTGAAAGCACCTTGGAGTCACATAGGAGATTCCTCATCGAGACCCTACATAGGTATCATTATGATTTATTTCTGTTATTCATTTGGCTCCCTTTTTCATATCTGTTATGATCACTGACCTCTTTCTGCAGGTATTCTTGTACTTATTTCATGCTGGGACCCATGTCTATATGGAGGTTATTTACTGTACTGAGGCTTAGCGTACGTACGTGAGGGTTTTCCGCCCTGCGTATGTACGTCGCCATAACGTCCCCGTACCTACGGGATCGGGGCGTTACATAGTAGTATTCGAGCTTAGGTTCACACCTGGTGTGGGTAACCACCTGGGTCAATACTCGGGCTCTTACCAACAGTACAAGCAGATTCAGATTAATTGATCTGTATCTGCATTTGGGGATTCCAGCAACGAGTACAAGAATATCATGACCTTGACAAATTATTTCCTTGATTCGTTTGTATTCCTTCCTTCCTTCTAGTTGTCAACCAGAGCATCCGATTTCCTTTTCACTTTCCTTGAATCATCTTGTTTTCATCCGTAAGATTAGTTCACTACCTTACTTCTCTATCCCGAGCTCCTTATAGATAGCAGAGTGCGCAGCGAAAGCGACGTGGACCGGTAACATTTCGACTTTGGGGTTGAAATCTTGTTCTTACACCTGATTGAAATTGCGAGGACGCAATTTTTTTGTAAGGTGGGGAGAAATGTAATACCTTGCTCCCCGGTGTACGTATCACAGTATCGGTACGCGATACGACGTACAAAAATTGGTTTGACCTCCGTAGTATTCCGATTGAGCCGATTTTCATTTCTAAAATTATTTTCTAATATTCTAGATTTTTCAGGATTTTTCTGGAATTTTTCTGGATTATTTTGGAAAAATCTCCGTTGTCGGTGTCGACCGATACCGATAACCAGCCTTCCTATTTTTATTTCACAAACGGAGTACAATTTTGAGAATCCGCTTTCACCGTGTATCTTAGAATCGTATTTTCTACGTTCGGGTATTTTTAGGGATTTTTCTGAATTTATCGAAATCCGGGCAAAAATCGGTGTCGTCCGTATCGGCGACAGCTTCCGAGATTTTTAATTGGCAAACCAGATCGAGTTTCTGCAAACCGTCTTCATATCACGTCTCAGCGTAATATTCTCTATTTTCTGTAATTTTTTGGGCACCGATCGGAGCTGGTCAAATTTGGGACTAATATAATAATAATTAAATATTATTTTTTTTAAATCTTTCTTTTCTTTCTTTTCTTCTCCTTTCTTCTCCAGTTCTCTGGAGAACTCAACGCCACCGCCTCACTGTTACACACCGCCTCTCTCTCTCCCTTTTTAAATTCTCCCTCCTCTCTCTCTCTCCTCTATTCTCTCTCTCACTTTCCCACACAATCTCTCTCTCTTCTCTCTCTCTATATCTCTCTCTCTCTCCCCCACCCTCTTCCCTGTTCTCTCCTCCTCTCTGCTAGGGCCCTGGCCTGGGGCGCCAGAGCAGAGCCGGCGCCGGGCGGCGGCGCCGGCCAGGTGGCCGCGCTGGGCGCGGGCGGCCGACCAAGCGGCGACAGGGCGCAGGTGGCGCCCCCATTCTCCCCGTTCTCTCCCTCTCTCACTCGGTGGTGCGGTTCGACGCCGGAGCGGCGCCGGGGAAGCGCCGGCGCCGGTGGGACGGCTGCGCCGGCGCTGGTGGCCGCGCGTGGGTGGCGGCCGCGCAGGCGGCGGCCGCGCAAGGAGGAGCGGCGGCAGCAGCCCATGGGCTGCTGCCTGCTTCTCAATGGGTGAAAACCCAATTGTGGGTTTGGGTACGGGTTCAAACCCAAACCCGACCCGTTTGCACTTCAACCCGACCCAATAAGGTATATTTCCTTTTAACCCCTATAAAATGATAATTTACTTTTAGGCCCCTATAAAATTACAAATAGCCCCCTGAATAATTTCTATTATTACGTAACTAACCTTTTCTCTCGGTTTGGGTATTCGGGCGATATCTGGAGCATCCGGACTCGGATTTGGACGATTCTGGATCCGTTGCGATCGTGGGAACGAGAGCTACAGTCCTGTAGCCAGTTTGTGAGTGTTTTCTTTTTAATAAATTATATTTCTCCATGTTTAATAAATTGATTGGTTGCTTAGATACCAAAATCGTGATTATAAGTAAATCAATAAAATGTGAATAAATAACTGGAAGTCATATTTTGGTACACCTGACACTGTAGTGACCCTAACCGATCATGAAGGCAGTACACTGGTTAGATGACTATTCCATGGTACACTGACACTGTCACCGTTATTTCATACCCCGGTATCATAATAGCTACGGTAGCCTCTAGACATGAGATTCCATTATACACTGACCACTCTTATGACATGCACTAGTAAGACATAGGTAGCTTACACTGATACTGTCAGGTCACGGATCCACTGATTCTTGTTATTGCATGTACTATCGCAGAGATACGACACGGCTTATTGTGACATATAGATATTCCACTGGTACACAAACCATGCACGGACTACCACATGTCATATTATACTTAGCATCATACATATCATCATACACGGTATGTTTACATATCACTGTCACACATATCCATGTATCACCGTTGCACAGATGCTATGACACGTCACGTCAGTAGTCCGTAGTCATGTGCACCACTTCACAGAATACCGTCATGACATATTATTGTGATCATCGTTACATGGATTACCGGCATATTACTGTTACACATGCATGTCATGCTTTCCTGTGACACCTGCTTATATGGTTTCTCTATATTCTTGTCATATAGATCACCATGCCTATTACATGTATTATTGTTCCATGTTCCTGTATTCATGTTATACGATTGTTTCCTGTTACGGATATGGATATTCCCGATACTGGACATGATATGGATATTCCCGTTACTGGACATGACTGCTGTTGATATGCGATGTGTGGAACTAAGTGCCACGTGGATCCAAGCCACGGGGGCCACCTCTAGAATCCCACATCTATTGTTCCCGTTTCCCGGTATATTGTTCATGATATCTTGTTCATGTTATATTGTTCCTGATTCTCGTGATATTGTTCTATGCTATCAACAGAGCTCAGGTCCAGTAATCATGTTACCCGTACCATGTACTGTAATTGTTCTTGTTACATTGTATACTTGACATATCACATATCAGATCATAAAGATAACTTGGGTATGGGGGAGACTTGACGGTTGACTAGATCTTATCAGGTGGATGTACTGGATCCATATTGAGGTCCCACTGCAGGGGACCGGGTAGTGCTGGCTACCATCTGTTACTCATGTTACATGTTACAGCTCTAGCGGGCTGGCCCTGGTCTCAGCAGCCGGGGATCTGTTTAAGGCCGTGATCCCGGGTATGCACGGGATACATCCACCCGATAAGAACTCTTCGACCATGGGTTTCCAATTAACATAATAAAAAATATACACAATAGTGACGTCAGGAACACTTGTTATTTGGTTACTCTCTCGTTTGGATAATGGTACCCGTAGGCCATGTCCGGATGAGTTCGACTGGAGTGCGGGCTCCAGTATGAACTGCCAGTGGTATGGGACACTGGAAGAGAGTAATTAAAATACCAGGTGATACTGATCGCTACTATTGTATAAATGACATGACTTTGACATGACCTGCCTGTTACATGTTTAGTTGTACTTGTTACTGTTCCTGATCATTTATCTGCTATCATGTTACATGTATACATCGATACCGTACATGTTTCCTGTTACACTTTCTATGGTGCTCTACTACTCACGCGCATGTATACTTTGTTACATTACCTGGTACATGTTACACTGTATGTAGTAGCATACTATGCATGTTCTGCATTGCGTATATTGTCTTGTACAGAAGTATACTCACCTGCATGTTCACCTCTATCACGTCACTACGACCATGTTCATGTCACCACTAGATAATCTTATTTACTATATATTATATATAAACTGGACACGACTATAGATATGACCAGATGATAACCGGCTAGGTAGTGATAGTATTAAAAGATGACATGTTTATATCTTTTCACTACTTTCATGTTTATATATTTCTACTGATTATTATATGGTATCATTTTTACCACATCATTATATTAGTATCGTGCTTGTAGTACTATAGTATATATTACTGCCTCCTTCATTTTACCACTCACTAGGTCGCTTTCTGACGACCCTGGGTTTGCGTGCCCAGATTGGAGATCTGAGTTGTCGTTGTAGCTGAAAGCACCTTGGAGTCACATAGGAGATTCCTCATCGAGACCCTACATAGGTATCATTATGATTTATTTCTGTTATTCATTTGGCTCCCTTTTTCATATCTGTTATGATCACTGACCTCTTTCTGCAGGTATTCTTGTACTTATTTCATGCTGGGACCCATGTTTATATGGAGGTTATTTACTGTACTGAGGCTTAGCGTACGTACGTGAGGGTTTTCTGTAATACCCCGTTTCCGGAATACGTACTTAGTTGCGTATTCAGATTTTCAGTCGTATTTTTTTCGATTTGTTTCCTGTATTTATTCTGTATGATGAATTCCTTATATGATTGTTTTTGTTTTGAATTTGGATTCGTGGACACGGAGTCAGCCCTAGTCTGAACCGAAGGACCCGATCCTAGTGTATTACTCGATTTGATCTTTCCGGTATTCTGATTTGACCGATTTCTATTTCAAATACCATTTTCCAATATTATATATTTTCTATGATTTTCTAGATTTTTCTGGAATTAAAACGAAAGTCTTCAAAACCGGTGTCGGCCAGTACCGCTGACCGATTCCCGGATTTTTATTTTACAAACGGCTTGGAATTTCATGATGGTTCTTTAGACATTATTCCTTAGAATCATATTTTCTACCTACATTCTTTTCTGAGGATTTTATGAATTTATGAAAATTCCAACGGAGTCGGTAAATTATTGATTCCAGGATTTTTAGTTTTAAAACTATAAAGTATTTCTTCAAACGGATTTCACTATCGGTCTTTATATATTATTATTGATTTTTGGTAATTATTTCGGGTCGTTCCGAGATACTTGAATTTCGGACGATTCCGGTATTTTTCCCGAAAGGTTTCCGCATCCGCAACTGAATCCCGGGAAGCCGCCACTTCCATTATTTTCATTTTCTATTCCAAGAGAATTTCTTCCCTTTTCCATTTTCTTTCCCATTTCCTATTTTCTTTCTTTCCTTTCCTTTAACTCCCACCACACACTTTTCCTATTTTCCAAAATTCCAAATTCTTTTTCTTATTCCACCAACTCCCACCTACCCCATTAAATGCACTTCTCTCTCCCTCATCCCATGGCCGGCCAAGTGGCCAAGAGAGGGACACTCACCTCACCTCCACTTTGCAATTAAGCCCTCCCCTTTCATTTATTGCAACACCTTTACAAAATCCAAATCCTATATATACATTTCCTTTTCATTTCAATCCCTTTCTTTTTCATTTCTCTTCATCAAGGGCCAAACCCTAGCTTTCACCACCTCCATCTCCTTCATCTCCACCAAGGCAACCACCACCACTTCTCCAACCTAGCTTCATCTTCTTCTTCCTTCATCACCATGGAAACCACCACCACAAGGTCAACAACACCAAAAGACTCCACCTTTCCTTTCATCATCAACCTCCATCACTTGGTGCCTTTTGGTGAGTAATTTTCATCACCAAGACTTGTTATTTCTTAGCATGCTTAAGTTCACATATCATGTTCAATTATGCCATCAAAATCATATTTTTAGCCATCAAACACAAACCCTAGAAAACCTGTTCTGTATGCTGTTTCCAGTCGATTAGTCGACTTGACCTAGAACCTAGTCGACTAGAAACCCTTAGCTGAAACTTAACCTTTTCTGGAAACACAGTATTAGTCGACTTACCTATTTTCCTAGTCGACTAGAGACCCTTAGTCGACTACACTCTTGACCCTAGTCGACTAACCTTGCTTGAAACCAGAAACCTTAACTCTCGGCCCTAGTCGACTTGACTATATTATTAGTCGACTTTAGACTATTAGTCGACTACCCATTCTTCCCTAGTCGACTAATTTATCCTGAGACAGAAACCCCAACTTTCTGTATCACAGACTTAGTCGACTTAAGTATCTGTTAGTCGACTTAAGATCATTATTAGTCGACTACCCCTCCTAACCTAGTCGACTAACTATTCCCTGAAACAAACCCAACTCTCTGGAAACCAGTTCTAGTCGACTATACCAGACTGTTAGTTGACTAACTCTACTATTAGTCGACTACTCTTCCATCCTAGTCGACTAACTTTGCCTAGCCATCTTAGTTGATTCCTTTCTTGAACATGAACCTTACCCTCTAGACTTACATCACCTATAGGTATTACTTGACTTGTCTCTAGACACACATCATCTTCCATTCTTTCTCTCTCTCATCTCCACTCTACATATTTATATCACAGGTTATGGCGCATCCCGAACTTCAGTGGATTACGGATATTTCGGTATATTGGTGACTCAGGCGAGTGTTCTCACTCGCTACCCTCTTGCTTTACCATTCCATTGATTATGATAGTATTCTCGCTCTAGTCTTTATGTATTGTATTTCATGCTTTATATCTTTTATTGCTTTATGCTATGCGTGGCCGACCCTTCGTGGTCGTTGGACTTGTTGGACTTTGGGTCCTTACTTTTATATTACCACTTGGCATTACTTTAGACCTGTTAGTTATGTGCTACCATTTGACATATGTATATCACCTGACATCTAGTGTGTTATCACCTGACCACTTGGCATGCTCTATGGCAAGACCCTATTGGTATGACCTGACTTACCCAGACTATTATCAATCTCTTGACATAACTTGCCACCTGATTACTATCAATCTCTTATATGCTTGGTTGCTTGTTAATTATCATCATCCTGTCATGCTATCACTTTACACCCAGCATGATATACTTGACTTGTGATTATCATTCTTACGGGAACTTGACTTATTATCCTGTATCATGATCAGTGACTTGTTTTCCTGCTTTACATGCAGTGACCTGACTATGTTATACTTATGTACTCCTGATTCCTGATCATGTCTATTTCCTGTTTTTCCCGTAAAGTGATAATTAAACTATTGAATCTTAAAATGGACCAACTTGTATTGGGTCGGGGGAAACATGCGGATATCGATATGTGTTCGTGTTTACAGTGGCATTAGGTTGTGCACTATATATCCGGTCTTACCTGTGGTACTCCAGGGGACCGAGGGGAGTGCTTTCTCCCTTTCCTGTTTATTGTCATGACAAGGGCATACATAAGTCCCTCCTGTTTAGCCTTGCGGCAGGTTCCGTCTTCAAGCAACGGAACAATCCTGGGCCGTGGTCCGGGTATGCACGGGACCCACTGTAAACATAGTTCGTTGATACAACCGCTGTTTCCAATAACAACCTCGACTTGCTTATATATGGATGTATGTGAGTTGGCCGTACACCGAGCCACATACCTAGATATATGGGTAAGACGAGTAATAATAAAGTGTCATAATAATCGGCTCTTTAAGTTGTAAGTAGAGGTATGTGGAATGGGACGCATACCAAAGCCTGCATCTTAAATAGCTATGAATCCGTGATGTGCCTTACCGTATTTGCTTTTCCCGGATTATATCGGATTTCATGTTTTATGAGTATTATGTTATGACTACCTGGTAGCTCGGATTGGTTTTATTCGGATTTCCTGTTTTATGATTATCATGCCATATTTATTCTTACCTGCTCTATCCTATCTGCCTCCTGAGTATTCCACTTGATATATGCATTATTGTGCTCACCCTGCTTCACCACTTGGTTTTGCTTCTACACTCGCCTGGGGAGTATCATTTGACTCCCCTGGATTCTCACGTCCAGGTCCTGGAGCCCGGAGCGTGTGGATTTCTCCCTTTGCTGATCAGAGTAGCGCAGCGGTAGCGTGGACCTCCAGCCGACCGTCCTGAGCCACATCCTTCCAGGCCCCCTGTGAGTCTCTCGAGTTTTCCTTTTTAAACTCGTGAGTATCTTTATGCTGTTTTACTCTTGTACATCTGCTTGTATTCCCGCATTGCGCATATTAGTGATATGATATTCATGTAATATTAGATCACTACTGGTGATAATTCTGTAATTGTATATATGTATTGGAATGTATAATGCACCATATGCTTCCGTACTCTGATTCTTGTCTGTACTGATGCTTAGCGTATATACGGGAGGGTAGTTCTGACCTACGTATATACGTTGCAGTGACGTCCCCGTATTCGTGGAATCGGGGCGTTACAGGTTGGTATCAGAGCTTAGGCTCTAACCTCCTCAGTACGTCCAGAAGGCAAATCAATGGTAAAGAGATTTGCAACTGGAATACATGAGTCTTGGTTATACATTCCAACTGCAAGTGCAGAGTTATCTATTTCTTGGCTATCTTTCCTTTGATTTCTAATCCCTCCTTGAATATCTTTCCCTTGATTCCTAATCACTCCTATCCTTTCCCTGTTTTGGTTTTATGTTTTGGTTTTATGAAGCCTTATACTAATTTAAGATATGACTAGACTAGAGAGGTAGTGGCTGGTTCAGGATGAAGCTCTTATGTGATCTCTTCGGCCAACTTGATGAAGCTTGGTATTCTCCAGGTCGATCTTGATCTGGCTATCTTTCAGAGGACAGCAGTCGGATTCTTAATTATCGGTCTTCTTTATTATGCTCAGGATTTTCGGGGTTTTCTTTATTTCACAGCCACGACATCATCAGTATTATTCAGCATTATTCTAAAGATTTATTTCACAGCCACGACATCATCAGCCGGAAATGCAGAGTATAATTATTATTCAGTTGATTTGAGAGCCCTACCTATAGTGCTTCATATCTTAATTGGTATAGATTCCACCTTTGTCCCCTTTGTATTCAATTTACCCCTTAACGAAATTGCGAGGACGCAATTTTTGTAAGGTGGGTGGATTGTAATACCCCGTTTCCGGAATACGTACTTAGTTGCGTATTCAGATTTTCAGTCGTATTTTTTCGATTTGTTTCCTGTATTTATTCTGTATGATGAATTCCTTATATGATTGTTTTTGTTTTGAATTTGGATTCGTGGACACGGAGTCAGCCCTAGTCTGAACCGAAGGACCCGATCCTAGTGTATTACTCGATTTGATCTTTCCGGTATTCTGATTTGACCGATTTCTATTTCAAATACCATTTTCCAATATTATATATTTTCTATGATTTTCTAGATTTTTCTGGAATTAAAACGAAAGTCTTCAAAACCGGTGTCGGCCAGTACCGCTGACCGATTCCCGGATTTTTATTTTACAAACGGCTTGGAATTTCATGATGGTTCTTTAGACATTATTCCTTAGAATCATATTTTCTACCTACATTCTTTTTCTGAGGATTTTATGAATTTATGAAAATTCCAACGGAGTCGGTAAATTATTGATTCCAGGATTTTTAGTTTTAAAACTATAAAGTATTTCTTCAAACGGATTTCACTATCGGTCTTTATATATTATTATTGATTTTTGGTAATTATTTCGGGTCGTTCCGAGATACTTGAATTTCGGACGATCCGGTATTTTTCCCGAAAGGTTTCCGCATCCGCAACTGAATCCCGGGAAGCCGCCACTTCCATTATTTTCATTTTCTATTCCAAGAGAATTTCTTCCCTTTTCCATTTTCTTTCCCATTTCCTATTTTCTTTCTTTCCTTTCCTTTAACTCCCACCACACACTTTTCCTATTTTCCAAAATTCCAAATTCTTTTTCTTATTCCACCAACTCCCACCTACCCCATTAAATGCACTTCTCTCTCCCTCATCCCATGGCCGGCCAAGTGGCCAAGAGAGGGACACTCACCTCACCTCCACTTTGCAATTAAGCCCTCCCCTTTCATTTAATTGCAACACCTTTACAAAATCCAAATCCTATATATACATTTCCTTTTCATTTCAATCCCTTTCTTTTTCATTTCTCTTCATCAAGGGCCAAACCCTAGCTTTCACCACCTCCATCTCCTTCATCTCCACCAAGGCAACCACCACCACTTCTCCAACCTAGCTTCATCTTCTTCTTCCTTCATCACCATGGAAACCACCACCACAAGGTCAACAACACCAAAAGACTCCACCTTTCCTTTCATCATCAACCTCCATCACTTGGTGCCTTTTGGTGAGTAATTTTCATCACCAAGACTTGGTTATTTCTTAGCATGCTTAAGTTCACATATCATGTTCAATTATGCCATCAAAATCATATTTTTAGCCATCAAACACAAACCCTAGAAAACCTGTTCTGTATGCTGTTTCCAGTCGATTAGTCGACTTGACCTAGAACCTAGTCGACTAGAAACCCTTAGCTGAAACTTAACCTTTTCTGGAAACACAGTATTAGTCGACTTACCTATTTTCCTAGTCGACTAGAGACCCTTAGTCGACTACACTCTTGACCCTAGTCGACTAACCTTGCTTGAAACCAGAAACCTTAACTCTCGGCCCTAGTCGACTTGACTATATTATTAGTCGACTTTAGACTATTAGTCGACTACCCATTCTTCCCTAGTCGACTAATTTATCCTGAGACAGAAACCCCAACTTTCTGTATCACAGACTTAGTCGACTTAAGTATCTGTTAGTCGACTTAAGATCATTATTAGTCGACTACCCCTCCTAACCTAGTCGACTAACTATTCCCTGAAACCAAACCCAACTCTCTGGAAACCAGTTCTAGTCGACTATACCAGACTGTTAGTTGACTAACTCTACTATTAGTCGACTACTCTTCCATCCTAGTCGACTAACTTTGCCTAGCCATCTTAGTTGATTCCTTTCTTGAACATGAACCTTACCCTCTAGACTTACATCACCTATAGGTATTACTTGACTTGTCTCTAGACACACATCATCTTCCATTCTTTCTCTCTCTCATCTCCACTCTACATATTTATATCACAGGTTATGGCGCATCCCGAACTTCAGTGGATTACGGATATTTCGGTATATTGGTGACTCAGGCGAGTGTTCTCACTCGCTACCCTCTTGCTTTACCATTCCATTGATTATGATAGTATTCTCGCTCTAGTCTTTATGTATTGTATTTCATGCTTATATCTTTTATTGCTTTATGCTATGCGTGGCCGACCCTTCGTGGTCGTTGGACTTGTTGGACTTTGGGTCCTTACTTTATATTACCACTTGGCATTACTTTAGACCTGTTAGTTATGTGCTACCATTTGACATATGTATATCACCTGACATCTAGTGTGTTATCACCTGACCACTTGGCATGCTCTATGGCAAGACCCTATTGGTATGACCTGACTTACCCAGACTATTATCAATCTCTTGACATAACTTGCCACCTGATTACTATCAATCTCTTATATGCTTGGTTGCTTGTTAATTATCATCATCCTGTCATGCTATCACTTTACACCCAGCATGATATACTTGACTTGTGATTATCATTCTTACGGGAACTTGACTTATTATCCTGTATCATGATCAGTGACTTGTTTTCCTGCTTTACATGCAGTGACCTGACTATGTTATACTTATGTACTCCTGATTCCTGATCATGTCTATTTCCTGTTTTTCCCGTAAAGTGATAATTAAACTATTGAATCTTAAAATGGACCAACTTGTATTGGGTCGGGGGAAACATGCGGATATCGATATGTGTTCGTGTTTACAGTGGCATTAGGTTGTGCACTATATATCCGGTCTTACCTGTGGTACTCCAGGGGACCGAGGGGAGTGCTTTCTCCCTTTCCTGTTTATTGTCATGACAAGGGCATACATAAGTCCCTCCTGTTTAGCCTTGCGGCAGGTTCCGTCTTCAAGCAACGGAACAATCCTGGGCCGTGGTCCCGGGTATGCACGGGACCCACTGTAAACATAGTTCGTTGATACAACGCTGTTTCCAATAACAACCTCGACTTGCTTATATATGGATGTATGTGAGTTGGCCGTACACCGAGCCACATACCTAGATATATGGGTAAGACGAGTAATAATAAAGTGTCATAATAATCGGCTCTTTAAGTTGTAAGTAGAGGTATGTGGAATGGGACGCATACCAAAGCCTGCATCTTAAATAGCTATGAATCCGTGATGTGCCTTACCGTATTTGCTTTTCCCGGACTTTATATCGGATTTCATGTTTTATGAGTATTATGTTATGACTACCTGGTAGCTCGGATTGGTTTTATTCGGATTTCCTGTTTTATGATTATCATGCCATATTTATTCTTACCTGCTCTATCCTATCTGCCTCCTGAGTATTCCCACTTGATATATGCATTATTGTGCTCACCCTGCTTCACCACTTGGTTTTGCTTCTACACTCGCCTGGGGAGTATCATTTGACTCCCCTGGATTCTCACGTCCAGGTCCTGGAGCCGGAGCGTGTGGATTTCTCCCTTTGCTGATCAGAGTAGCGCAGCGGTAGCGTGGACCTCCAGCCGACCGTCCTGAGCCACATCCTTCCAGGCCCCCTGTGAGTCTCTCGAGTTTTCCTTTTTAAACTCGTGAGTATTTTATGCTGTTTTACTCTTGTACATCTGCTTGTATTCCCGCATTTGCGCATATTAGTGATATGATATTCATGTAATATTAGATCACTACTGGTGATAATTCTGTAATTGTATATATGTATTGGAATGTATAATGCACCATATGCTTCCGTACTCTGATTCTTGTCTGTACTGATGCTTAGCGTATATACGGGAGGGTAGTTCTGACCTACGTATATACGTTGCAGTGACGTCCCCGTATTCGTGGAATCGGGGCGTTACATTTTCCGCCCTGCGTATGTACGTCGCCATAACGTCCCGTACCTACGGGATCGGGGCGTTACATAGTAGTATCAGAGCTTAGGTTCACACCTGGTGTGGGTAACCACCTGGGTCAATACTCGGGCTCTTACCAACAGTACAAGCAGATTCAGATTAATTGATCTGTATCTGCATTTGGGGATTCCAGCAACGAGTACAAGAATATCATGACCTTGACAATTTATTTCCTTGATTCGTTTGTATTCCTTCCTTCCTTCTAGTTGTCAACCAGAGCATCCGATTTCCTTTTCACTTTCCTTGAATCATCTTGTTTTCATCCGTAAGATTAGTTCACTACCTTACTTCTCTATCCCGAGCTCCTTATAGATAGCAGAGTGCGCAGCGAAAGCGACGTGGACCGGTAACATTTCGACTTGGGGGTTGAAATCTTGTTCTTACACCTGATTGAAATTGCGAGGACGCAATTTTTTTGTAAGGTGGGGAGAAATGTAATACCCTGCTCCCCGGTGTACGTATCACAGTATCGGTACGCGATACGACGTACAAAAATTGGTTTGACCTCCGTAGTATTCCGATTGAGCCGATTTTCATTTCTAAAATTATTTTCTAATATTCTAGATTTTTCAGGATTTTCTGGAATTTTTCTGGATTATTTTGGAAAAATCTCCGTTGTCGGTGTCGACCGATACCGATAACCAGCCTTCCTATTTTTATTTCACAAACGGAGTACAATTTTGAGAATCCGCTTTCACCGTGTATCTTAGAATCGTATTTTCTACGTTCGGGTATTTTTGGGGATTTTTCTGAATTTATCGAAATCCGGGCAAAAATCGGTGTCGTCCGTATCGGCGACAGCTTCCGGGATTTTTAATTGGCAAACCAGATCGAGTTTCTGCAAACCGTCTTCATATCACGTCTCAGCGTAATATTCTCTATTTTCTGTAATTTTTGGGCACCGATCGGAGCTGGTCAAATTTGGGACTAATATAATAATAATTAAATATTATTTTTTTAAATCTTTCTTTTCTTTCTTTTCTTCTCCTTTCTTCTCCAGTTCTCTGGAGAACTCCACGCCACCGCCTCACTGTTACACACCGCCTCTCTCTCTCCCTTTTTAAATTCTCCCTCCTCTCTCTCTCTCCTCTATTCTCTCTCTCACTTTCCCCACACAATCTCTCTCTCTTCTCTCTCTCTATATCTCTCTCTCTCTCCCCCACCCTCTTCCCTGTTCTCTCCTCCTCTCTGCTAGGGCCCTGGCCTGGGGCGCCAGAGCAGAGCCGGCGCCGGGCGGCGGCGCCGGCCAGGTGGCCGCGCTGGGCGCGGGCGGGCCGACCAAGCGGCGACAGGGCGCAGGTGGCGCCCCCATTCTCCCCGTTCTCTCCCTCTCTCACTCGGTGGTGCGGTTCGACGCCGGAGCGGCGCCGGGGAAGCGCCGGCGCCGGTGGGACGGCTGCGCCGGCGCTGGTGGCCGCGCGTGGGTGGCGGCCGCGCAGGCGGCGGCCGCGCAAGGAGGAGCGGCGGCAGCAGCCCATGGGCTGCTGCCTGCTTCTCAATTGGGTGAAAACCCAATGTGGGTTTGGGTACGGGTTCAAACCCAAAACCCGACCCGTTTGCACTTCAACCCGACCCAATAAGGTATATTTCCTTTTAACCCCTATAAAATGATAATTTACTTTTAGGCCCCTGTAAAATTACAAATAGCCCCCTGAATAATTTCTATTATTACGTAACTAACCTTTTCTCTCGGTTTTGGGTAGTCGACCGGTTTAGCCTGAAACAGAAAACTGGGAAGAAATTTTGAACTTGAAAATTTTTGAAGTTAATTTTGTAGGTATATGAAGTTAAGTATCATGTTGTAAAAGATAGTTATACATGGTGTAAACAAGATATAGAATTTGTAAGGATTTTGGAATCATGTATAAGAATCAAGGCATGAACTTAAAAACAAATACAAAACTAAAAACTATATTTGAAAATGTGTGTGTGTATCCTAGAGCCAATATTCTACAACCCCAAACTTTAACTAACTATTTCTTACATTTCTTACATTGGTTCTAAAGGACTACAAGATCTTCAAGTGGGTTTCTTCATATGATCTTGCAAGCTTGATACTTGAGCCCGATATGAGTTGACTTGAGTCAAAAAACCTTCCTTTAGGGAAGAATGCTCCTAGAAACATTAGAACCCTGAAACACACTAAAACAACAAACATGATTAGTACAAATAACTATATATGTTTTGTAATCATCAAAACACACTAAAAACGGGTGATTGTAACCTTGGGCTAACAATCTCCCCTTTTTGATGATGACAAAACATATAAGTTATTTAAACAAAAAAGGGAAGAAGACTTATTCTTTTGGAAAGCTCCCCCTCAAATAATGCTATGTATAATTATTCTTTTGGAAAGCTCCCCCTCAAATAATGCTATGTATAATTATTCTTTGGAAAGCTCCCCCTCAAAAATGCTATGTATAAAGAATGACTATGAGAAGCAAAAATACATAAAGCATAAAACACATAGTTTTGTCAAAAAAACTTAAATACAAACTTATTCTTTTAAACAATAAACAACAAACTTATTCTTTTTCTCCCCCTTTTTGTCATACATCAAAAAGGGTTAAACAAAACAATCAAAACAACAAAAAAAATTATCTTTAAGAATTCATAATGCAAACATTCAACTCACCACAAATAAAAGAGAATCTAGCATAATCTAATGGTTTAGTAAAAATATCGGCAAGTTGAAAATCGGTAGAAACATAATCAATATTAATATCACCTTTCTCATAATGATCTCTAAGAAAGTGATATCTAATGTCAATGTGTTTGGTTTTACTATGTTGATTTGCATTCTTTATCATATGAATTGTACTAGTATTATCACAAAATATTTAACATGATCAAAATGCAAATCATAGTCAAGGAGAGTATGTTTCATCCAAAGAACTTGTGCACAACAAGTTCCGGCTACAACATACTCCGCCTCGGCGGTTGAAAGGGCTACCGAATTTTGCTTTTTGGAAGACCAAGATACAAGACAATTACCTAGGAATTGACATGTTCCACTTGTGCTCTTCCTATCTACCCTACAACCCGCATAGTCGGCATCCGAAAAACTCGTCATTGAAAATTGACCGATTTTCGGATACCACAAACCCATTTCAATAGTGCCCTTAAGGTATCTAATTATGCGTTTAACTGCAATTATGTGAGACTCTTTAGGACAAGATTGAAAACGTGCACAAAGACAAACGGAAAACATAATATCCGGCCTACTAGCCGTCAAATATAACAAGCTACCTATCATGCTACGATAAAGTTTAATGTCTACACTTTTACCTTGTTCATCCTTATCAAGCTTTGTGGTAGTTGCCATGGGAGTTTTGCTCACTTTAGCTCCTTCAAGCCCGAACCTTTTGATTAGTTCCTTTGTGTACTTGGCTTGATTGATGAAGATCCCATCCTTCCTTTGCTTGATTGGAGTCCAAGGAAATAGTTGAGTTCCCCTATCATAGACATTTCAAATTCGTCCTTCATGCATGATTCAAAAGCTTGGCAAAGAGATTCATTAGTAGAACCAAAAATAATGTCATCAACATAAATTTGCACAATAAGAATATCATTTTCTATATGTTTTGTAAACAATGTTGTGTCAATTTTACCTTTCTTAAAACCATTTGAAATTAAAAAAAGAAAGAGTCTTTCATACCAAGCCCTAGGGGCTTGTTTTAAACCATAAAGAGCTTTATCTAATTTAAACACAAAATCCGGATGTGTAGGGTCAACAAACCCGGGGGGTTGTTCAACATACACCTCCTCTTCAATAAAACCATTTAGAAAAGCACTTTTAACATCCATTTGAAACAATTTGAAATCTTTATATGAGGCAAATGCTAGTGTCATCCGTATGGCTTCAAGCCGTGTTACGGGTGCAAAGGTTTCTTCAAAATCGATTCCTTCGATTTGAGTGTAACCTTGGGCAACTAACCTAGCTTTATTTCTAACAACGTTACCCGATTCATCCAACTTGTTCTTAAAGATCCACTTAGTACCAATTGTTGGTCTATCGTGGGGCCTAGGAACAAGGTGCCAAACTTGGTTGCGCTCAAATTGAATGAGTTCTTCTTGCATGGCAAGCAACCAATATGAATCGGCCTCGGCTTCGAGGACGTTCTTGGGTTCAACATGAGAAATAAATGCATAATGACCACAAAAATCATGAAGTTTAGAGCGAGTGGTTACCCCTTTTGATACATCACCTATGACGAGGTCCTTGGGATGATGGGGATTGTATCTCCAATCCTTTGGAAGTTGTTGAGTAGGCTCCACTTCATTTGTTTGATTTTCATTTCCTTGAGCCTCTTCTACTTTAGCTTCACTTCATCATCCTTTGGCTTGTCTCCCATAGTAGGTGTATCCTCCAAGGTAACTTTCTCTAAGCCTTTATCCAATGCATCTATTTCTACAACATTCTTAACAAACAAATTAGATTCTTCAAACTTAACATGTATAGATTCCTCAATAGTTAAAGATGATCTGTAACGCCCCGATTCCACGGATACGGGGACGTCACTGCGACGTATATACGTAGGTCAGAAAATGCCCTCACGTATATACGCTAAGCATAAAAGTACAACAAGGATCAGAGTACACGACAAAGCGTGGTATTCATACATATGCCAACACAAGAAGTACACATACAAAGTTATCACAGGATATTATAAAGTATTACACATTACATGTGTATTACATCATAACCAAGTCCAAAAGAAATATATACAAATATGTATACAAAAAGCTCACAAGTAGAAAGAAGATCTCGTGAGTCAAAAGGTAAGTCTGGCACGAGGGGACTGGAACTAGTCCGCCTGCTCACTAAGGTAAGCTTGGTCCTCTGTGGATGGCTCCACTTCGTTCCAAGCTTCGGAATCTGAATGTGCAAATCCAAGGAGTCAAGACATATAACAATAAACAAACTATAGCCAAGTGGCTAAGGGACATGAATAAGGAAAGATGAAACAGTTATAAGGAATATCAACTAACAAGTATGAAAAGCATGAAGAGATAAAATCCTAATACAATGAATCTACAGTTAACGTCTTATTATTATTACTTGTCTTACTGTGATATCTAACTATGTGACCCAGCGTCCCAGAGCACATAGATCCATATCCTAGTAAAGCAAGGTTGTTATTGGAAACAGCGGTTGTATCGACGAACTATGTTTACAGTGGGTCCCGTGCATGCCCGGGACCACGGTCCAGGGTGTTCCGTTGCTTGATGACGGAACCAGCCGCAAGGCCTATCAGGAGGGACTTATGTATGCCCTTTGTCATGACAGTATTCAGGAAGAGGGAGCAAGCACTCCCCTCGGTCCCCTGGAGGCCCTCAGGTCAGACCGGAAATATAATTGTACAATATACCTAATGCCACTGTAAACACGAACACATATCGATATCCGCATATTTCCCCCGTCCCATGTGTAAGTTGGTCCATTTTATAAAAAAGTCGAGTGTATCATGCTTGGTGTTTAAGTGATAGCATGAAAAGATGGAGATATTTAATAATTAACAAGTCCTAAAATGAGAATATATGATAACAAGTCATGAAGTAACAAGTGGTGAGATCCACCAAGTAACAAGTCATGTAGTACAAGTTATGGAGCATAAACAAGAATAATATATCAGACATGAATCAAGGGTAAAGTCCAATTCAGAAAAGAACCAACAATTTTTGCCCAAAACTAAACTATCGGTCGACTGCCGGTCGACTGCCGGTCGACCGACAAATCCAAATTTCCAGGTCGGTCGAGTATGTCGGTCGACTGCCGGTCGACCGACACAACGCCGTAACCTCCAGGTTTTCCTAGCGGTCGACTGGCAGGTGAACCGGTCGACCGCCTACTCAAAACTGTGCACGTTGTGCACATCGGTCGACCGCTCCCTACTACCGGTCGACCGAAGCTCTGAAATCTGCTGCTGTTTGGTCAAAAAAACAGATTTTTGTATGGTTGATTTTGATAGTCTAAAAATATGATTTTGATGACACAAGGGACATGATTTGTCAACACAAGTATACAAGGAAGTTTACAAGTCTTGGTGAGTAAAAATACTCACTTCGAACGGTTGTGTGAAGCTTTACACGTTCGAAGAGATCGAGGTCGACGAAAAGCACCAAAGTGATCCTCGACGATATTGCGGACGATCCCAATCCAACGAAGTGGTGGTTGCTTGGGATGGAGATGAAGACCTAGGTGTTGCTTTGGAGTTAGGGTTTGAGTTAGAGATGGAGAAGGATTTTGTAAAGGTTGATTTCTTGGTGAAGTGAAGAAAAGAATTAAAATGTAAAGGATTTGTTTAAATAGGGTTTGGATTTGTAAAGGAGATGTAATTAAGTAGAAAAGAGGGGATTTTGTGCAAATAGGAGAGGTGAGGTGTCTCTTGGCCAATCAAAACTTGCCATGGAGATGATGAGGTGTTCTCTTTGGCCAATCATGACTTGCCAAAGAGATGGTGAGGTGGAGGGTATTAATGAGGAAGTGTGTGGAATGTGGAATTTTGGAAAAAGGATTGGAATTTTGGAAATTGGAAATTCCTTTGGCTTGTGGAGGAAGGAAAGAATAAAGGAAAAGGAAAAAAGAAAAGAAATGAAATGAGAAGATATTTTCTCTAACTTGAAAAATGAAAATATTGAACATACGGATTCACGGGTTTAAATCGAAAATGCGGAAAACATTTCGGAAAATACCGAAATCGTCCGAAATTCAAGTATTTCAGATCGACTCGTAAATTTTACCAAAAATCAATAATAATATATGAAGACCTATAGTGAAATCCGTTTGAAGAAATACGTTATAGTTTTTAAATTAAAAATCCCGGAATCAGTTACCTACCGACTCCGAAAGAATTTTCATAAATTCATAAAATTCTCAGAAAAAGTATTTAGATAAGAAATATGATTCTAAGAAATAAAGTCTAAAGGACTTTCTAGAAATTCCTAACTGTTTGGAAAATAAAAATTCGGGAATCGATCAGCAACACTGGTCTACACCGGTTTTGAAGAAATTCAATTAAATTCCGAAAAATTCCAGAAAATCATATAAAATCTAATATATTGGAAAATGATATTTAAAATTAAAATCGGTCAAATACGGGAAGTAAATCGAAAAATACGATCGAAAAGCTGAATACGCAACTAAGTACGTATTCCGGAAACGGGGTATTACATGATCTATTGAAGATTCTATAAGCCTTACTAGTATTAGAATAACCCACAAAAATTGTCTCATAAGATCTAGCATCAAATTTTTCTAAGTTATCTTTTGTATTTAAAACAAAACATTTGCATCCAAAAACTTTGAAATATGAAACATTTGGTTTTCTAGAAAAGTACATTTCAAAAGAAGTTTTTGAAGTATTTTTACACAAGAAAACACGATTTGATATATAGCATGATGTATTAACGGCCTCGGCCCACAAATAATGTTGTAGACCATATTCACTGAGCATTGTCCTAACCATCTCTTGTAATGTTCTATTTTTCCGTTCAACTACTCCATTTTGTTGTGGAGTTCTAGGACAAGACAGTTCATGCTTTATTCCATGTTCTTCACAAAAAGTGGTAAAGGGTAGGTTAATGAATTCACCTCCTCTATCACTTCTTATTCTTAAAATTGAAGTATCTTTTTCCTTTTCAACTCTTTCTTAAAGGCTTGAAAATGTGAAAAGGCTTGGTTTTTGTGTTCAAGAAAGAAAACCCAAGTAAAACG
This sequence comes from Agave tequilana, assembly GCA_038442645.1. NCBI lineage: Eukaryota > Viridiplantae > Streptophyta > Magnoliopsida > Asparagales > Asparagaceae > Agave > Agave tequilana. Next base: position 228,431 of record JAVJIF010002386.1, read on the forward strand.
TGAAAAGTCATCAACCAAAACAAATGCAAACCGATTCCCACTTAGACTTTTGGTTGAGTAGGACCAAATAAATCCATATGGATCAACTCCAAAGGACGAGATGTTACGATATCCTTGATTGACTTGAAAGAAGACTTGGTTTGTTTCCCAAATTGACATGCGTCACAAACCCGGTCCTTTTCAAAATTCAAGTAAGGAATACCTTTCACCATTTCCTTTGTGTTTAACCTAGATATATGGTCAAAAGAAATGTGGCCTAATCTTCTATGCCACAACCAAGAGTCATCATCGAGGGCTTTTAAACAAGTAATATTACAAGACATATTAGACATATCAATTATATAAACATTATTTTCACGAAAACCGAAAAATACACAAGTATTAGATATTCTATCAATAACTTTACAAACTACATTATCAAAAACAACATCAAAATCTTTATCACAAAGTTGACTGACACTCAAGAGATTATGTTTGAGGCCATCAACTAAAACAACATTTTCAATTAAAGGGGATGTACCAAGTTAACATTACCGATACCGATGATTTTGCCCTTGGCATCATCTTCGAAGGTGACGGTGCCACCTTCATGGTACCTTGATAGGGTTGCAAAGTTGTTGATGTCCCAAGTCATGTGCCTTGAGCAACCACTATCAAGATACCACAATCCTCTACGTCGTTTGGCTTTGGAAGGTACCTACATCATTCAACAAATTCATTGATTTTGGTACCCAAATTTTCTTGGGTCCTTGAAAGTTAGTATTTCGAACCCAAACATTATGACGAGATGCATTAAGTCTATCATAGCAAAAATTAGTTAAGTGTCCTTTACGCCCACAATGTGAACATGAGAACACTTTACCATACATGAATGCATGATGTGCGTGTAAAGTGTGAGCATGTTTTGGGGGTTTGCCACGATGTAAAGGTTGTGTGGTATGAACATGAGCATGAGCATGGAAAGCATTTTTCTTAGGGGCTTGTTTCTTAGGAAACATGGCTCAATTTTCTTTTTATCAAACTCACAATTTTTAAAACAATTCCTAATGAGTCTATTCTTTCTTTAAGCATGATAATTTCATTAGGATCAACTAGTAGGGACTTGCTTTTACAAGAAATCTTGTACTTATCAAAATCATTTTGAGTAACAGCTAAAGTAGAGAGCAAGTCATTCTTTTCTTTAGAAAGAGTAAATATTTGAAGATTAAGAGACTCATTTTCCTTTTTCATTTTTAAATACTTTTTCTTTAGAGAATCATAGTTATGTGATAATTCTACAAATGCTTCTCCTAATTCATCCATGGAAAGTTCATCATTAAGAGAAGTGGAAGAGGTTACCTTGCTTGTGCTTTCATTTGCCATGAAGCACATGTTTGCGGTGTCAATTTCCTCCTCGGATTCGCTCTCGGAATCCCATGTTGCCTTCATTGCTTTCTTCTTGAAGGGTTTTTTGGAGGTGGAAGGCTTTGCTTTATCCGGGCACTCAGGAACAATGTGACCCGGTCTTTTGCAATTAAAGCAAACTATTTTCCTCTCTTCTTGCCATCTTTTTCTTCCTTGGAATTTAGCCTTGTTGTACATCCTCCGAACATTCTTTACAAGAAGTGAGAGCTCTTCGTCATCTTCTTCTTCATTGTCTTCATCGGAGTGTGAGGATTGACACTTGAAGGCTACTGTCTTCTTCTTGGAAGGAGCCATGTTCTCCCTTGCTTTTCTCTCCATCTCATGGGTTTTGAGGTTCCCAATGAGACCTATAAGCTCCATCTCCTCCTTGTCATTAAGTTCCTTCAAGGTAGTGCTTTTACTTCCCATGAAGGAGGAAGAGCCCAGATGATCTTTCTAACTCTTGGTCATTATTAATGCCATCACCTAGAGAAGAAAGTCCATTAGTAATCTTAGTAAATTTTGTAACCATATCATCTATGGTTTCATTCTCTTGCATGCAAAAGTTTTCATATTGGGACCGAAGAAGGTCTATCTTAGCCCTCTTCACTTTTGAGGTCCCCTCATGTGTAACTAGCAAGTGTGTCCAAATCTCAAATGCGGATTTGCAATGGATGACTCTAGCAATGTCATCATCATTGAGGGCTTGAAGTAGTGCATAGTGAGCCCTAGCATTGGCATCAAACTCCTTAGTCTCAATTTCGGACCAAGTAGATTCATCACCGGGGGTGCACTAAAGGGTTTGGTCACAGCCTTTGCAACTCGACTACCTAGAGATTGCAAGAAAACGGTCATCTTAACTTTCCATATGGGAAAGTTAAGTCCATCAAACTTAGGGGGTGTCTTAATATCATCGGCCATCTTTACTAAGTGAGAATGAATGAAATGATTAGCAAAATTAGGATCTCTCTAAGGTTGTTAAGCCAAGAGCCTAGAGTCCAAGCTCTGATACCAATTGAAAAACACCTAGAGGGGGTGAATAGGTGTAATTGCTAATCTAACAATCTTTTTAAAACTAAGATGGATGAATGATGCAACGATCTCTCAAAACAAGACTAAGAGCCGAATACCCTGTGAAGGGTTCTGAACTCCTTCCTCCTGATTCCCCTTGAATGGGTTAGAGGTGCGCAATGCAACCTAGTTGTATGAGAATTGATCGAACAAAGAATGAATAATATGCAATGATGAAATGCACACAATATATCACAAGTAAAGAAGATAAGATCTCAAACAAGTAATTGAAAGCAATAGAGTGCAATGGAAATAGAAAGCAATAGAGAGCAAGAACACAAAGCAATCGCAAACACAAGATATTTGTTTCGAGGTTCGAGCCACCGCTCTACTCCCCGCCTTCACCTCCGTGAAGGGTTTCCACTATCCACCGAGGACGCTTACAAGGTCTACCAAAGACCGGAGCACCAAGCTCCACCACTTACAAGAACCTCTACCGAAGAGGTGTCTCCACAAGATGAACAAAGAGTAACAAGTAGCCAAGTGATCTCTAAAAGGATCACAAACTCTTTACAAACACTTCTCTCTTTACAACTTCCTTATAGATTGAGTAGGGAATTTTGGCTCTAAGAAGTGTAGTGAGAAAAACTCAGTTGTAAAAAGATCTTTGCTAGAAAACACAACTGAAACAAGCTCAAGAATGAATGGGAAAATGGAGAGCTTTTAAACTTTTCTTCTCCTTTTAAAACTTTGAAAACTTAAGGATTTTTCTTGGTGATTTTCAAGAGACCACTCTCCTCTATTTATAGGGAGAGGAAGGGATTAAAACACTTTAAAATGAAGCTTATTTGATCAGAAAATAATCCCTAAAGATCAGAGAAAATCTGCCACAAAACAGACCAGAAACAGTTTTTCAGAATTTCACCAAAGAGAAAAAAGCCGTTGGCACTTTGTAGGCCTGACGGTCGACCTGTAACGCCCCGATTCCACGGATACGGGGACGTCACTGCAACGTAATACGTAAGTCCGAATTACCTTCCCGTATATACGCTAAGCATCAGTACAGACAAGAATCAGAGTACGGAAACAAATGGTGCATTATACATTCCAACACATATATACAATCACAGAATTATCACCAGTAGTGATCTAATATTACATGAATATCATATCACTAATATGCGCAAATGCGGGAATACAAGCAGATATACAAGAGTAAAACAGCATAAAGGTACTCACGAGTTTAAAAAGGAAAACTCGAGAGACTCACAGGGGGCCTGGAAGGATGGAGCTCTGAAAGGTCAACTGGGGGTCCACGCTACCGCTGCGCCACTCTGAGCAGCAACAGGAAACCCATACGCTCTAAGCTCCGAAACCTGGACATGAGAATCCAGGGGAGTCAGTGAAACTCCCCAGGCGAGTATGATACAAAGCCAGGTGGCGAGCCAGGGGTGAGTACAAGAGTCAAGTACAGAAGACAGGAGGGTTAGAACACAAATGAAGTATATATAAGAACGGGTATAACGTAACAATCGTAAAACAGGAAATCCGAAGTAAAACTGATCATAAGCAAGATTGATTGTATACGCTTAGGTTACGGTCCCATGAGACTAGTACATCGAAGGAATAATCCAAACAAGGAAACCCTCATCTATATACTTTTATCTCATGCCACCGAATATCCAAGCATATAGAATCAGAGTTGCAAATCATATGAAAGTCATAACAGGAATACATCTCGGAAATCATGACATGAAAATACAGGAGTCCATAATAAGAGTCCAAACAGGCATCAAGACATGAACTATAACTGGAATCTATTATTATTACTTGTCTGACCCATATATCTAGGTATGTGACCTGGTGTACGGCCAACCCACATACATCCATATATAAGCAAGCCAAGGGTTGTTAACGGAAGTAGATGGAGAACTGATAGAACTTCTTATAGTGGTTTCCATACACCTGGAACCGGCTTTGGAGGCCCAAAGTCCCCCTATTCAGTAATTCAGATTCACTACCGCCAGTACATATATATATATATATATACATACTTTTATACCCCACCACTATAAGCAAGATATCATTCCGGCATCCATCACTTCCTCCCATACCCATACAAGTTGTCCTTTTTATGGTTTATTAACAGAATTATCAGGTTACGGGAATGAACAATATTATAACAGGTATACATAACAGTAATCAGTACATAACGGTAATCAGGTGTTACATCCCCTTTATCGTGATAATTATAAGAATCGGTGTATCATGCTTGGTATATAAAGATAGCATGACAAGTGGTGATATGTATCAAGTAACCAGTCAAGTCAGGAGATAGATGATAGTCTGGGTAAGTCATGGTACAACATACAGGTCTTGCCAAATAGTGGCATGTCAGGTAGTCAGATGATAACACAGTTACCAAGGTGATATACATGTGTTAAAAGGAAGCATGCAATTGACAAGACTGAAGCAATGACAAGTCTGAAATAATAGCATGGCAATCATAGGAGAAACTCAGAAGTCAACGACCACGAAGGGTCGGCCACGCATAGTAAGAAAGCAGTAAAAGATATATGACATAAAGTATATGAAAACATGAAGCGAATCAATGAAATAAGAAGCAAGAAGGTAGCGAGTAAGAATACTCGCCTGAGTCACCAATATACCGAAATATCCGAAATCCACGGAAGCTCGGGATGCGCCATAACCTGTGATATAAATATGTAGAGTGAAGATGAGAGAGAGAGAAAGAATAGAAGACGATGTTTGTCAAGTGACAAGTCAAGTGATACCTATATGTGATGTAAGTCTAGAGGGTAAGGTTCAGTTTCAAGAAGGGAATCAATTATAACAGATAGGCAAGGTTAGTCGTCTAGGTGGAATAGGTGGTCGACTAATAAAGAAGTTGGTCGACTAGGAGAAATGGGGTAGTCGACTAATAGTGGTCCTAAGTCGTCTAACAGTCAGGTCAAGTCGACTAAAACGGGTTTCTAGAGAGTTAGGATTTTTCCACAGGAGAAGCAGATTTTGGCCCAAAACAGACTAACGGTCGACTGGGGGTCAATGGCCGGTCGACCGGTACACTAACAGTGCCAGGACGGTCGCCTGTCGGTCGACTGCCGGTCGACCGAAAATACAGGTCGGTCGAGTGATCGGTCGACTGCCGGTCGACCGATACAAGGCCGTGAGCTCCAGGTTTGGTCGGTCGAGTTCCGGTCGACTGCCGGTCGACCGGACAAAATGCGAGAGCTCCAGGTTTGCTACCGGTCGACTGGTTGGTGAACCGGTCGACCGCCTACTCAAAACTGTGCACGTTTGTGCACATCGGTCGACTGCCCCCCTTGGGCCGGTCGACCGAAGTTCTGAAATCTGCTGCTGTTGGTCTAAAAATCAGATTTTTGTGTGGTTGTGTGTGATGGCTAAAAATATGATTTTGATGACATGTGAACACAAGATATGAAGATACAAGTACACTAGGAATTAATCAAGTCCTGGTGAGTAATAATACTCACGTAGATCGGTTATGCGAAGCTTGAAGAGATCGTGGTCGGAAATGATCCACGGCGATACAATCGACGAAGGAAGCTACGGTCCAAATCCAAAGGAGGGGTTGTGGGGGTGGTTGTGGTGAAGATGAAGAGGAGACGATCCCCAATCCAAGGTTGTAGTTGAGGTGGAGATGAGGACCTAGGTAATGTTTTGGAAGTAGGTATTTGAGGTTGAGATGGAGGAGGAACTAGTGAAGGCTTTCTCTTTTGTGAAGAGAAGAGAAAAAGAAAGTGAAATGAAAAGGATTGGTATTTATAGATTTTGGAATTTGTGAAGGAGGTGCAATTAAATAATTGTGAGGGGCTTAATTGCAAAGAGGAGGGTGAGGTGTCTCTTGGCCAATAGGAGCTTGCCACATGAGGGATGAGGTGTTCTCTTTGGCCAATCAAAGCTTGCCATGGAGATGATGAGGTGGAGAGTTTGTGTGGATGAGGTTGAATGGAAGTGTGTGGAAGGTGGTGAGGTGGAGAAACTTAGGGTGGAAGTAAAGGAGTTTGTGGTGGAGGTTAAAGGAAATAAAGGAAAAAGGAAAAAGTAAAAGAAATAAAATGAGAAGATATTTTCTTGATCTCCAAAAATGAAAATATCAGAAACACAGATTCCCGGGATTGAGTCGTGGATGCGGAAATCTTTCGGGAAAATACCGGATACGTCCCGAAATCAAGTATCTCGGAACGACCCGAAATAAATATCAAAAATCAAGAATATTATATGAAGAATAATAGCGAAATCTGTTTTAAGAAATACTTTACAGTTTTAATATTAAAAATCCCGGAATCAGTTACCTACCGACTCCGAAAGAATTTTCATAAAATCATAAAATCCTCAGAAAAAGTATTTAAGTAAGAAATGTGATTCTAAGAATTAAAGTCTAAAGGACCATCTAGAAATTCCTAGCTGTGTGTGAATTAAAAATCCTGGAATCGGTTACCTACCGACTCCGGTGGAATTTTCATAAATTCGTAAAATCTTTAGAAAAAGGATTTAGGTAGGAAATATTACTCTAAGAAGAATCGTCTAAAGACTCTTTGAGAAATTCCAAGTGGTTTGCGAATTAAAAATCCGGGAAGCGGTCAGCGACACTGGCCGACACCGGTTTTGAAGACTTTCATTTTAATTCCAGAAAAATCTAGAAAATCATAGAAAATATATAATATTGGAAAATGATATTTAAAACTAAAATCGGTCAAATCTAATCACCGGAAAGACCAAATCGAATAATATACTATAATCGAGTTCCTGGTTCGGACTGGGACTGACTCCGAGTCCACGAATCCAAATCCAAGACAAAACAATCATATAAGGAATTCATAAAGCAAAACAAATACAGGAAACAAATCGAAAAAATACGATCGGAAAATCTGAATACGCAACTAAGTACGTATTCCGGGAACGGGGTATTACAATCCACCCACCTTACAAAAAATTGCGTCCTCGCAATTTCGTTAAGGGGCAAATTGAATACAAAGGGGACAAGGGTGGAATCTATACTAATTAAGATATGAAGCACTATAGGTAGGGCTCTCAAGTCAACTGAATAATAATCATACTCTGCATTTCCGGCTGATGATGTCGTGGCTGTGTAATAAATCTTTAGAATAATGCTGAATAATACTGATGATGTCGTGGCTGTGAAATAAATGAATACTGATGATGTCGTGGCTGTGTAATAAAGAAAACCCCGAAAATCCTGAGCATAATAAAGAAGACCGATAATTAAGAATCCCGAATGCTGTCTTCTGAAAGATAGCCAGATCAAGATCGATCTGGAGAATACCAAGCTTCATAGAATTGGCCGAAGAGATCACATAATAGCTTCATTCTGAACCAGCCACTACCTCTCTAGTCTAGTCATATCTTAAAATAGTATAAGGCTTCATAAAACCAAAACATAAAACCAAAACGGGGAAAGGATAGGAGAGATCAGGAATCCAAGGAAAAGATAGTCAAGGAGGGATTTGAAATCAAAGGAAAGATAGTCAAGAAATAGATAACTCTGCACTTGCAGTTGGAATGTATAACCAAGACTCATGTATTCCAGTTGCAAATCTCATTACCATTAATTTGCCCTCTGGACGTACTGAGGAAGTTAGAGCCTAAGCTCTGATACCAACCTGTAACGCCCCGATTCCACGGATACGGGGACGTCACTGCAACGTATATACGTAAGTCCGAATTACCTTCCCGTATATACGCTAAGCATCAGTACAGACAAGAATCAGAGTACGGAAACAAATGGTGCATTATACATTCCAACACATATATACAATCACAGAATTATCACCAGTAGTGATCTAATATTACATGAATATCATATCACTAATATGCGCAAATGCGGGAATACAAGCAGATATACAAGAGTAAAACAGCATAAAGGTACTCACGAGTTTAAAAAGGAAAACTCGAGAGACTCACAGGGGGCCTGGAAGGATGGAGCTCTGAAAGGTCAACTGGGGGTCCACGCTACCGCTGCGCCACTCTGAGCAGCAACAGGAAACCCATACGCTCTAAGCTCCGAAACCTGGACATGAGAATCCAGGGGAGTCAGTGAAACTCCCCAGGCGAGTATGATACAAAGCCAGGTGGCGAGCCAGGGGTGAGTACAAGAGTCAAGTACAGAAGACAGGAGGGTTAGAACACAAATGAAGTATATATAAGAACGGGTATAACGTAACAATCGTAAAACAGGAAATCCGAAGTAAAACTGATCATAAGCAAGATTGATTGTATACGCTTAGGTTACGGTCCCATGAGACTAGTACATCGAAGGAATAATCCAAACAAGGAAACCCTCATCTATATACTTTTATCTCATGCCACCGAATATCCAAGCATATAGAATCAGAGTTGCAAATCATATGAAAGTCATAACAGGAATACATCTCGGAAATCATGACATGAAAATACAGGAGTCCATAATAAGAGTCCAAAACAGGCATCAAGACATGAACTATAACTGGAATCTATTATTATTACTTGTCTGACCCATATATCTAGGTATGTGACCTGGTGTACGGCCAACCCACATACATCCATATATAAGCAAGCCAAGGGTTGTTAACGGAAGTAGATGGAGAACTGATAGAACTTCTTATAGTGGTTTCCATACACCTGGAACCGGCTTTGGAGGCCCAAAGTCCCCCTATTCAGTAATTCAGATTCACTACCGCCAGTACATATATATATATATATATATATATATATATATATATATATATATATACATACTTTTATACCCCACCACTATAAGCAAGATATCATTCCGGCATCCATCACTTCCTCCCATACCCATACAAGTTGTCCTTTTTATGGTTTATTAACAGAATTATCAGGTTACGGGAATGAACAATATTATAACAGGTATACATAACAGTAATCAGTACATAACGGTAATCAGGTGTTACATCCCCTTTATCGTGATAATTATAAGAATCGGTGTATCATGCTTGGTATATAAAGATAGCATGACAAGTGGTGATATGTATCAAGTAACCAGTCAAGTCAGGAGATAGATGATAGTCTGGGTAAGTCATGGTACAACATACAGGTCTTGCCAAATAGTGGCATGTCAGGTAGTCAGATGATAACACAGTTACCAAGGTGATATACATGTGTTAAAAGGAAGCATGCAATTGACAAGACTGAAGCAATGACAAGTCTGAAATAATAGCATGGCAATCATAGGAGAAACTCAGAAGTCAACGACCACGAAGGGTCGGCCACGCATAGTAAGAAAGCAGTAAAAGATATATGACATAAAGTATATGAAAACATGAAGCGAATCAATGAAATAAGAAGCAAGAAGGTAGCGAGTAAGAATACTCGCCTGAGTCACCAATATACCGAAATATCCGAAATCCACGGAAGCTCGGGATGCGCCATAACCTGTGATATAAATATGTAGAGTGAAGATGAGAGAGAGAAAGAATAGAAGACGATGTTTGTCAAGTGACAAGTCAAGTGATACCTATATGTGATGTAAGTCTAGAGGGTAAGGTTCAGTTTCAAGAAGGGAATCAATTATAACAGATAGGCAAGGTTAGTCGTCTAGGTGGAATAGGTGGTCGACTAATAAAGAAGTTGGTCGACTAGGAGAAATGGGGTAGTCGACTAATAGTGGTCCTAAGTCGTCTAACAGTCAGGTCAAGTCGACTAAAACGGGTTTCTAGAGAGTTAGGATTTTTCCACAGGAGAAGCAGATTTTGGCCCAAAACAGACTAACGGTCGACTGGGGGTCAATGGCCGGTCGACCGGTACACTAACAGTGCCAGGACGGTCGCCTGTCGGTCGACTGCCGGTCGACCGAAAATACAGGTCGGTCGAGTGATCGGTCGACTGCCGGTCGACCGATACAAGGCCGTGAGCTCCAGGTTTGGTCGGTCGAGTTCCGGTCGACTGCCGGTCGACCGGACAAAATGCGAGAGCTCCAGGTTTGCTACCGGTCGACTGGTTGGTGAACCGGTCGACCGCCTACTCAAACTGTGCACGTTTGTGCACATCGGTCGACTGCCCCCCTTGGGCCGGTCGACCGAAGTTCTGAAATCTGCTGCTGTTGGTCTAAAAATCAGATTTTTGTGTGGTTGTGTGTGATGGCTAAAAATATGATTTTGATGACATGTGAACACAAGATATGAAGATACAAGTACACTAGGAATTAATCAAGTCCTGGTGAGTAATAATACTCACATAGATCGGTTATGCGAAGCTTGAAGAGATCGTGGTCGGAAATGATCCACGGCGATACAATCGACGAAGGAAGCTACGGTCCAAATCCAAAGGAGGGGTTGTGGGGGTGGTTGTGGTGAAGATGAAGAGGAGACGATCCCCAATCCAAGGTTGTAGTTGAGGTGGAGATGAGGACCTAGGTAATGTTTTGGAAGTAGGTATTTGAGGTTGAGATGGAGGAGGAACTAGTGAAGGCTTTCTCTTTTGTGAAGAGAAGAGAAAAAGAAAGTGAAATGAAAAGGATTGGTATTTATAGATTTTGGAATTTGTGAAGGAGGTGCAATTAAATAATTATGAGGGGCTTAATTGCAAAGAGGAGGGTGAGGTGTCTCTTGGCCAATAGGAGCTTGCCACATGAGGGATGAGGTGTTCTCTTTGGCCAATCAAAGCTTGCCATGGAGATGATGAGGTGGAGAGTTTGTGTGGATGAGGTTGAATGGAAGTGTGTGGAAGGTGGTGAGGTGGAGAAACTTAGGGTGGAAGTAAAGGAGTTTGTGGTGGAGGTTAAAGGAAATAAAGGAAAAAGGAAAAAGTAAAAGAAATAAAATGAGAAGATATTTTCTTGATCTCCAAAAATGAAAATATCAGAAACACAGATTCCCGGGATTGAGTCGTGGATGCGGAAATCTTTCGGGAAAATACCGGATACGTCCCGAAATCAAGTATCTCGGAACGACCCGAAATAAATATCAAAAATCAAGAATATTATATGAAGAATAATAGCGAAATCCGTTTTAAGAAATACTTTACAGTTTTAATATTAAAAATCCCGGAATCAGTTACCTACCGACTCCGAAAGAATTTTCATAAAATCATAAAATCCTCAGAAAAAGTATTTAAGTAAGAAATGTGATTCTAAGAATTAAAGTCTAAAGGACCATCTAGAAATTCCTAGCTGTGTGTGAATTAAAAATCCTGGAATCGGTTACCTACCGACTCCGGTGGAATTTTCATAAATTCGTAAAATCTTTAGAAAAAGGATTTAGGTAGGAAATATTACTCTAAGAAGAATCGTCTAAAGACTCTTCGAGAAATTCCAAGTGGTTTGCGAATTAAAAATCCGGGAAGCGGTCAGCGACACTGGCCGACACCGGTTTTGAAGACTTTCATTTTAATTCCAGAAAAATCTAGAAAATCATAGAAAATATATAATATTGGAAAATGATATTTAAAACTAAAATCGGTCAAATCTAATCACCGGAAAGACCAAATCGAATAATATACTATAATCGAGTTCCTGGTTCGGACTGGGACTGACTCCGAGTCCACGAATTCAAATCCAAGACAAAACAATCATATAAGGAATTCATAAAGCAAAATAAATACAGGAAACAAATCGAAAAAATACGATCGGAAAATCTGAATACGCAACTAAGTACGTATTCCGGGAACGGGGTATTACAATCCACCCACCTTACAAAAAATTGCGTCCTCGCAATTTCGTTAAGGGGCAAATTGAATACAAAGGGGACAAGGGTGGAATCTATACTAATTAAGATATGAAGCACTATAGGTAGGGCTCTCAAGTCAACTGAATAATAATCATACTCTGCATTTCCGGCTGATGATGTCGTGGCTGTGTAATAAATCTTTAGAATAATGCTGAATAATACTGATGATGTCGTGGCTGTGAAATAAATGAATACTGATGATGTCGTGGCTGTGTAATAAAGAAAACCCCGAAAATCCTGAGCATAATAAAGAAGACCGATAATTAAGAATCCCGAATGCTGTCTTCTGAAAGATAGCCAGATCAAGATCGATCTGGAGAATACCAAGCTTCATAGAATTGGCCGAAGAGATCACATAATAGCTTCATTCTGAACCAGCCACTACCTCTCTAGTCTAGTCATATCTTAAAATAGTATAAGGCTTCTTAAAACCAAAACATAAAACCAAAACGGGGAAAGGATAGGAGAGATCAGGAATCCAAGGAAAAGATAGTCAAGGAGGGATTTGAAATCAAAGGAAAGATAGTCAAGAAATAGATAACTCTGCACTTGCAGTTGGAATGTATAACCAAGACTCATGTATTCCAGTTGCAAATCTCATTACCATTAATTTGCCCTCTGGACGTACTGAGGAAGTTAGAGCCTAAGCTCTGATACCAACCTGTAACGCCCCGATTCCACGGATACGGGGACGTCACTGCAACGTATATACGTAAGTCCGAATTACCTTCCCGTATATACGCTAAGCATCAGTACAGACAAGAATCAGAGTACGGAAACAAATGGTGCATTATACATTCCAACACATATATACAATCACAGAATTATCACCAGTAGTGATCTAATATTACATGAATATCATATCACTAATATGCGCAAATGCGGGAATACAAGCAGATGTACAAGAGTAAAACAGCATAAAGGTACTCACGAGTTTAAAAAGGAAAACTCGAGAGACTCACAGGGGGCCTGGAAGGATGGAGCTCTGAAAGGTCAACTGGGGGTCCACGCTACCGCTGCGCCACTCTGAGCAGCAACAGGAAACCCATACGCTCTAAGCTCCGAAACCTGGACATGAGAATCCAGGGGAGTCAGTGAAACTCCCCAGGCGAGTATGATACAAAGCCAGGTGGCGAGCCAGGGGTGAGTACAAGGGTCAAGTACAGAAGACAGGAGGGTTAGAACACAAATGAAGTATATATAAGAACGGGTATAACGTAACAATCGTAAAACAGGAAATCCGAAGTAAAACTGATCATAAGCAAGATTGATTGTATACGCTTAGGTTACGGTCCCATGAGACTAGTACATCGAAGGAATAATCCAAACAAGGAAACCCTCATCTATATACTTTTATCTCATGCCACCGAATATCCAAGCATATAGAATCAGAGTTGCAAATCATATGAAAGTCATAACAGGAATACATCTCGGAAATCATGACATGAAAATACAGGAGTCCATAATAAGAGTCCAAAACAGGCATCAAGACATGAACTATAACTGGAATCTATTATTATTACTTGTCTGACCCATATATCTAGGTATGTGACCTGGTGTACGGCCAACCCACATACATCCATATATAAGCAAGCCAAGGGTTGTTAACGGAAGTAGATGGAGAACTGATAGAACTTCTTATAGTGGTTTCCATACACCTGGAACCGGCTTTGGAGGCCCAAAGTCCCCCTATTCAGTAATTCAGATTCACTACCGCCAGTACATATATATATATACATACTTTTATACCCCACCACTATAAGCAAGATATCATTCCGGCATCCATCACTTCCTCCCATACCCATACAAGTTGTCCTTTTTATGGTTTATTAACAGAATTATCAGGTTACGGGAATGAACAATATTATAACAGGTATACATAACAGTAATCAGTACATAACGGTAATCAGGTGTTACATCCCCTTTATCGTGATAATTATAAGAATCGGTGTATCATGCTTGGTATATAAAGATAGCATGACAAGTGGTGATATGTATCAAGTAACCAGTCAAGTCAGGAGATAGATGATAGTCTGGGTAAGTCATGGTACAACATACAGGTCTTGCCAAATAGTGGCATGTCAGGTAGTCAGATGATAACACAGTTACCAAGGTGATATACATGTGTTAAAAGGAAGCATGCAATTGACAAGACTGAAGCAATGACAAGTCTGAAATAATAGCATGGCAATCATAGGAGAAACTCAGAAGTCAACGACCACGAAGGGTCGGCCACGCATAGTAAGAAAGCAGTAAAAGATATATGACATAAAGTATATGAAAACATGAAGCGAATCAATGAAATAAGAAGCAAGAAGGTAGCGAGTAAGAATACTCGCCTGAGTCACCAATATACCGAAATATCCGAAATCCACGGAAGCTCGGGATGCGCCATAACCTGTGATATAAATATGTAGAGTGAAGATGAGAGAGAGAAAGAATAGAAGACGATGTTTGTCAAGTGACAAGTCAAGTGATACCTATATGTGATGTAAGTCTAGAGGGTAAGGTTCAGTTTCAAGAAGGGAATCAATTATAACAGATAGGCAAGGTTAGTCGTCTAGGTGGAATAGGTGGTCGACTAATAAAGAAGTTGGTCGACTAGGAGAAATGGGGTAGTCGACTAATAGTGGTCCTAAGTCGTCTAACAGTCAGGTCAAGTCGACTAAAACGGGTTTCTAGAGAGTTAGGATTTTTCCACAGGAGAAGCAGATTTTGGCCCAAAACAGACTAACGGTCGACTGGGGGTCAATGGCCGGTCGACCGGTACACTAACAGTGCCAGGACGGTCGCCTGTCGGTCGACTGCCGGTCGACCGAAAATACAGGTCGGTCGAGTGATCGGTCGACTGCCGGTCGACCGATACAAGGCCGTGAGCTCCAGGTTTGGTCGGTCGAGTTCCGGTCGACTGCCGGTCGACCGGACAAAATGCGAGAGCTCCAGGTTTGCTACCGGTCGACTGGTTGGTGAACCGGTCGACCGCCTACTCAAAAACTGTGCACGTTTGTGCACATCGGTCGACTGCCCCCCTTGGGCCGGTCGACCGAAGTTCTGAAATCTGCTGCTGTTGGTCTAAAAATCAGATTTTTGTGTGGTTGTGTGTGATGGCTAAAAATATGATTTTGATGACATGTGAACACAAGATATGAAGATACAAGTACACTAGGAATTAATCAAGTCCTGGTGAGTAATAATACTCACGTAGATCGGTTATGCGAAGCTTGAAGAGATCGTGGTCGGAAATGATCCACGGCGATACAATCGACGAAGGAAGCTACGGTCCAAATCCAAAGGAGGGGTTGTGGGGGTGGTTGTGGTGAAGATGAAGAGGAGACGATCCCCAATCCAAGGTTGTAGTTGAGGTGGAGATGAGGACCTAGGTAATGTTTTGGAAGTAGGTATTTGAGGTTGAGATGGAGGAGGAACTAGTGAAGGCTTTCTCTTTTGTGAAGAGAAGAGAAAAAGAAAGTGAAATGAAAAGGATTGGTATTTATAGATTTTGGAATTTGTGAAGGAGGTGCAATTAAATAATTGTGAGGGGCTTAATTGCAAAGAGGAGGGTGAGGTGTCTCTTGGCCAATAGGAGCTTGCCACATGAGGGATGAGGTGTTCTCTTTGGCCAATCAAAGCTTGCCATGGAGATGATGAGGTGGAGAGTTTGTGTGGATGAGGTTGAATGGAAGTGTGTGGAAGGTGGTGAGGTGGAGAAACTTAGGGTGGAAGTAAAGGAGTTTGTGGTGGAGGTTAAAGGAAATAAAGGAAAAAGGAAAAAGTAAAAGAAATGAAATGAGAAGATATTTTCTTGATCTCCAAAAATGAAAATATCAGAAACACAGATTCCCGGGATTGAGTCGTGGATGCGGAAATCTTTCGGGAAAATACCGGATACGTCCCGAAATCAAGTATCTCGGAACGACCCGAAATAAATATCAAAAATCAAGAATATTATATGAAGAATAATAGCGAAATCCGTTTTAAGAAATACTTTACAGTTTTAATATTAAAAATCCCGGAATCAGTTACCTACCGACTCCGAAAGAATTTTCATAAAATCATAAAATCCTCAGAAAAAGTATTTAAGTAAGAAATGTGATTCTAAGAATTAAAGTCTAAAGGACCATCTAGAAATTCCTAGCTGTGTGTGAATTAAAAATCCTGGAATCGGTTACCTACCGACTCCGGTGGAATTTTCATAAATTCGTAAAATCTTTAGAAAAAGGATTTAGGTAGGAAATATTACTCTAAGAAGAATCGTCTAAAGACTCTTCGAGAAATTCCAAGTGGTTTGCGAATTAAAAATCCGGGAAGCGGTCAGCGACACTGGCCGACACCGGTTTTGAAGACTTTCATTTTAATTCCAGAAAAATCTAGAAAATCATAGAAAATATATAATATTGGAAAATGATATTTAAAACTAAAATCGGTCAAATCTAATCACCGGAAAGACCAAATCGAATAATATACTATAATCGAGTTCCTGGTTCGGACTGGGACTGACTCCGAGTCCACGAATCCAAATCCAAGACAAAACAATCATATAAGGAATTCATAAAGCAAAACAAATACAGGAAACAAATCGAAAAAATACGATCAGAAAATCTGAATACGCAACTAAGTACGTATTCCGGGAACGGGGTATTACACGACCGGTCCGGTCCGCCGTTCGTCCTGCTAGCAAAGAGCCGTTGGACTCGGGTCGACCGACCGGTCGACCGACCTCAAGAAGGAAACAAAGATATTAACTGTCGGTCGACCGGGCGGCCGACCGAAATTAACAGAGAGTTGGGGTTTACAGGTCAGGCGACCGGTCCGGTCGACCAACAGACGTGCACAAGCGTGCACGTCCTATACACATGATCCGGTCGACCGGTTTAGCCTGAAACAGAAAACTGGGAAGAAATTTTGAACTTGAAAATTTTTGAAGTTAATTTTGTAGGTATATGAAGTTAAGTATTATGTTGTAAAAGATAGTTATACATGGTGTAAACAAGCTATAGAATTTGTAAGGATTTTGGAATCATGTATAAGAATCAAGGCATGAACTTAAAACAAATACCAAAACTAAAAACTGTATTTTGAAAATGTGTGTGTGTATCCTAGAGCCAATATTCTACAACCCCAAACTTTAACAAACTATTTCTTACATTTCTTACATTGGTTCTAAAGGACTACAAGATCTTCAAGTGGGCTTCTTCATATGATCTTGCAAGCTTGATACTTGAGCCCGAAATGAGTTGACTTGAGTCAAAACACCTTCCTTTAGGGAAGAATGCTCCTAGAAACATTAGAACCCTGAAACACACTAAAACAACAAACATGATTAGTACAAATAACTATATATGTTTTGTAATCATCAAAACACACTAAAAATGGGTGATTGTAACCTTGGACCAACAGATTGTTATGCCTAACACATCCGATCCTGGACATTTGTTTCGGCACAACTTTCCATGGACCTTCTGCCCACGCTAGCCCCACTTGAATTACATACATGATTCGTCGTCCCTACGTTGGCTCTTGCTTACTTTATCTAAATTTTGCCGTCAAATCTCATCAACCAACCTCCCCCGTCCGATCTGGGATACCTTACGCGGATGTCGTCAAGATTCATGTTCCCCTGATACAACGAATACGGTTCCCCAGACTTCATGGAAACAAATAATTAAAACTCAATATTCTCACTGTAGCACTCCGTACCCGGGATACGTACCCAGATGCGTGTCCTAAATTTTTTCGATCATATTGTTCAATTTTCTTCTAGTATTTGCTTTTAGGTTGTGATTGCTTATATTATTGAGTATCAGATCTGGATTCTCAAATCTAGAGTAAGCCCTGACCCGGACCGGGAACCGAGTACCAGCCTGTAGCCCAATTTGACCATTCTGATAGTCCGATTTGACCGATTTCAGTTTTACACACTGTTTTTAAATATTTTATATTTTTCATGATTTTTTAGAATTTTTCAGAATTTTTCTGCAAAATCTCCAAAACCGGCGTCGGTCGGCATCGCTGACTGATTCCCGAATTTTTAGTTTTCAAACGGAATTGAATTTTTAAAAATGTCTTTCACATTACTTCTTAGAATTTCATTTTCTATCTAAAAATATTTTTTGGGATTTTTCTAAATGTATCAAAATTTTACCGATTCTGGTGTCGGCCAGTATCGCCGAAAAATTCTAGAATTATTAATTTGAAAACTACATCGAATTTTTCAAATCTGATTTCACCTAGTATCTTAAAATAATATTTTCTATTTTTAAGAATTTTTCGGAACGTTTCTGAAACAGTCAAATTTTCGCCTTATTTAAATAATAATATGTTTTTCTGACGATTTCTTTTCTTACTTTTTCCTTCTCTACTCTCCTACTTTATACCTCCAGAAATTATAATAAATAAATTAGTTAATAATAAAAATTTTAAACTATTTTATTTCCTTTTTTCCCTTATTTTTTCTTTTTGTTTTTCTTTTCTTTAATTTCCTTCCTTTTTTTCTTTCTTCTTTTCTTCCCCATTTGACTTTCTCCCCCGCACCCGCCGCCTGCTCCCCTGCCTTAGCCACCCGCTGCCTGCAAAGCCACCCGCAGCCTCTTCCCTTCCCCCCAAAAAATCATCATTTCATCTTCTCTATTAAACCACCATTTCCCATTTCCTTTTCATTTCAAGAATCCAAAAAAATTTAAACTTCATCTTCAACCCACTCAACCAACTCACGCACCCAACCCATGGTCGCCGCCTCCACCATCACCACCGCCGCCCTAGCCACCGCCGCCGCACCCCCCATCACCCCACCTCCCTTCCACACTTCCATCACCCCCAAAAACCCTCATCCTCCTCTAATTTCAACAAAAACCCATCACTTCCCTTATACTTCTTCAAAATTCACCATCATCTTCATCAATTCCACCACTCCCAACACCTCATCATCACCTCCTCCTCCTCCTAACTCCCCAACGCCTCCAACCATCACCACAACCACCACAACCATCACCACCACCACCTCCTTCATCAATACCAAACAACCCAACCAACTCCTCCCCTCCACCTTTCCTCCCCCTAGGCCGCGCGCGCATCTCCTCCCCGGCGGTGGAGCCGCCGCCGCCAGGCCGCCGTCGACGGTGGCCGGCCTGCCACCCCCCTCCCCTCCCACCATTTCTCTTCTTTCTTTCTTTCTTCTTTTCTTTCTTTCTTTCTTTCATTTCAAATCTCTTTCATTCCCTAAATAAAAATTCACTTTTCCCTCATTCCTAAAATACCCATCCCCTCTCCCTCAAATTACTTCACTATATTTACAACCCTACCCCTTTCCCTTTTAATTCCTATTTTCCCTTTTAAAAATACCCTATTTTCTCTCTCTCCTTCCTACAACTTTCTCTCTCCTCTCTCTCCTCTCTTATTCCCTCTCTAATATTTATATAAATATTTATAATTATATATTTAATAAACAACTGTGGGCTAGTGGATTGCTCGTGCGGATCGCTGATTTCCTGGATTTTTAACCGGTATTCCATTCCGATTTCAGGCGAGTGCTTATTATTATCTTAAAAATAATTACCCTTATATTTATAACATGATATTGATATGTGGATATTTTAATATGCCTAACATTTACTACTGTAATTTTTAGTACATGACTCCTTACTATACATGACACCGGCACTCAGTATTTACACCGGCATACGATATTTACACCGGTACTTGCCATGCTATATTTGACACATGACACCCAACACCGGTACTTGCCATGCTATATTTGACACATGACACCCGACACCGGAACTTGCCATGCTATATTCGACACTTGATATTAGACCCCGGTACTTGATATATGACATACTTGTCACCTGATCCTGACCCCCAGTATATGACACATGTTAACCCTTACTTGATATGCTACAAATACCTGGACTTGACATCGTGAACCTTGACCGGACACTACCACCCCTGATACCTCTATTATATGACATATTCATGACTATCACTTTTATGAGGAGTTGACATGGTTATTGTATTATTACCAGACATTTGGTACTCCTGAACTCCTGTACTCCTGTAAACTTGAACCCTTGAAATAAGGAGGCTCCTGACATTACTCCTGATATTATACTCCTGTGGACCCCCGTAATAGGATAACCATGGATATTGTACTTTTATGAATACCCTGTAGACATTACTATTTAACACTCTGTTATATTTAAACAACTTACACCGGGATGGGGGAAATTGATGGGTATCGATATAGTTTCTATGTTTATGATGGCCATACATATGTTGTACAACTAACTCCTGTTGGATTCGACCTGGAGGCCACCAGGCGCTTCCGAGGGGTGTACTGGCACCTTACCCTCTTGCCTGCTTGCCGGGTGTGATATAATCCCCTGGGTATATCCCTGTGGGGAACGGTGACACTCTATTCCTGTTCGGGCGTATACTAAGACCTTCGGGCATATAGTAAGTCCCGGTGCCTAGCGGTACGTTCCGGCTCAGTACCGGATACTCCTGGACCGTTGTCTCAGGCATGCACGGAACCCATTCTAAACATGGTTCGTCGTTCCCCATCAATTTTCAATAACCAACCTCGCTCGGCTTATATGCGGAAGTATATGGCACCGGTCATGTACCGAAAATACAAATTGAACGAGTCTTACTAATAACTTGATAATTGGCTTCATGCTATATAAATTTTATTGTCGTGTTCATACTTGCTATTTATTATAGTTACTCCATGCTTGCTAATTTGATTACATGACATTTGACCTGCTACACTTATTTTTATTTCATGCCACATAAATTCTAATGTTATTTCCATATTTTACTTTTTATTGTGGTTATTCCATGCTTATTGATTTGGGTACATTATACTTGATATGATGCACTTGCTATTATTTGTACTTGCCACTTGGCTTCTTTTTGCACTCGCTGGGTTGCCCACTAACAACCCTGGATTTGTATGTTCAGATTTGTCAGGTTGGACCGAGGTGAACCCATCAGCTGAGGACCAGGCCTACCTCGAGGAGCAGGCAGATCAGCCGTAGTTCCACCCCGCCTTTCCCTACTCGCGAGATTTCCTCTTCACCTCGTGAGTCTTTATCTTTTGTATCATGAACCGTCTGCTTTTGTACTATCTGGTGATGTAATATTGATGTAATATTATGTCACTATTTGTGATGACTAAGTACTTGTATTATTTTGTGTTGGAATGTATAACACCACGTATTTCCGCACTCTGATCCCTATATTGTGTTGTATTGATGCTTGGCGTTCATACGTGATGGTACCATCGCCCTGCGTATGTACGTCGCAGTGGCGTTCCCGTACCCGCCGGATCGGGGCGCCACACTCACCATCGTTATTTTCAAAAAAAAAAGTTTTTTCTTGTACCTCGTTTGATGAAGATTATCGACCAACTGTCATCTTCGGGGCAACCTCTTTGCCTTCTTTCGCGCAGAATTCGTCTTTGTGGGTACAGGGATCCAGTGCCAAGGCATGCAAGTGTAACTTCCGTATTGTACAATCCCTAAGTTCTCTGATTTTTTTGTCCATCCTAGATGTTCATCCCTATCTACTAAAGGGAGGGGCTGATGGCTATAATGCTTTGGCAAAAAAAAAAAATCTATTTACATGTCGATACTCGAATTTTTCTTAATTTTGTATTCACCCCTAGAATCTTCATATTTGCATATCGACCCCTAAATCTTTTAAGTTGGAAAAAAATCCCTCTCCGTTAGTTATTGTCTATTTTCTAATGGTGACATGGTGAAAATACATTTCTGTCTCCAACTTATTCAGAAAATACATTCACTCTCTTTTTCTTTCACTCTTTCTCTCCTCCTCGCTCCCGCCGCCCCTCACCTTCGTTGTCACCACCGATGCCGTCCGCACCAACCCCAACCGTGCCCGCCTCCTCACGTTCGCCCGGTCAGAGACGGCTGGAGACCGCCAGATTTGAAGTTGAGTTGGAGAAAAGGTGGGCTTGTTAAGTGGGAAATAGAGAAATGAGATGAGAGTATAGTGGTAAGTTCAATTATTATTTTAGGATATTGAAATTTAAAAAGAAGATATTCTGTTTAAAATCAAAAAACTAACAGAAATGAATTTTTGTCTAAACTTATATGATTGAAGATTTTGGGAAGAATATGAAATTAAGAAAATTTCGGATTTCTGGTAAAAACCTTCCCAAAAAATTATAAATTTCATTTTTCAGTCATTTTTATGCGGACGAATCATCCACCGTGAGTTGAATTAAATCAACGGTTCTGGGTAAGTTGCATATAACGTTGATGCGGGCGTTTTTAGAGGAGGTATTGTATGGGGTCAACCGTTGGAAATAAAAAGCCCTAGATTCCTACCCTCTTCGCCTCTCTTTATTCGTTATCTTCGGCCCTTCGCTCTCTCCG
The DNA here is from genome assembly GCA_038442645.1 of Agave tequilana. Classification (NCBI taxonomy): domain Eukaryota; kingdom Viridiplantae; phylum Streptophyta; class Magnoliopsida; order Asparagales; family Asparagaceae; genus Agave; species Agave tequilana. Next base: position 250,947 of record JAVJIF010002386.1, read on the forward strand.
TATAAAGAACGAGAGGCTGAGAGGGGTCTCCTCGAAACTCTCAGATCAAGGAGAGCGCGAGTGAGAGAGGTAAATTTTTCGTAGATTTTTTCTTGCTCTTAGATTTTATCGCTTGACTGCTCTACTCATTTCGTTAGTTTTTGATCCGCTGCTGTTTTTTTAGCCATCTCTTTTTGTCAGATCTGAAGCGCATGATTGATCGGATCTGACGATCTAGATCCCAGAAATCTGTAGATCTTAGGAATATGTAGATCTGTTGATTTTACACGTAGTTCTCCGATCGATATGATGATTATATCTAAAAAAGTGTTTTTAGATCTGATCTTGCTGTAAATATTGTAAAAATCTAATTTGGTGTTCTGTAGTTTAGATCTGTGGTGTAGTCTTCTAACTGATGGCTCATGGTAGTTCTATTATTTATTTGTGATCTGTTTGGGATTTAGGTTTTCTATTATTAATTGTGATAGATTGCTTGATACTAGATCTTTTTATTATTTCGCACCGGAATTGATCAACAAAAAAAATAATAATTTTTTTTATTCTTTATCAGTTACGCTGAATTACTTGCTATCTAGTTTCACAGAATTAGTTTCATTTTAATATAAAATTGTGATGCGGCTGTAACAGTTTACTGGCATAAGGAATCCAATAATATGCCTAAATTATCTGTGGATATTTAAGTTTAATTATTTGTGTCAATAATTTATCTAGACAAGACTGCCTTGCGAAATTATGTGTCTATTTCTAATAATATATATTTGGTTGTATGTTTCACATACCTCGGAATCATATTTGTACTTTTATTTATTTTTTGACATAAAATTATAGAAAGTTATAAACTTTGGGTGACATATATTAGTGTTTCTCAGTCTAAGTTATAGACTTTGGGTTTATGTTATAAACTTTGCTTCTAGTTGTTTCACAAGTTTTTTTTTTTTTTTTTGTAATTTTATAGTTTTGTATTGTTTTGACTTAATATAATTTTATATTATTATGCTCTTCCCATTTATGGTGTTGTATAGTATGGAGAATTTACTTATTGCTGGTGTTATGATCTCTTGATCCGATGCTGGCTCGGATGGCTCTCGAAATGAAACGAAACAATGACGGTACACAGGAGGGATTTTTTGTGGGTGGCTCAAGTGAGTCACCTCTTTTTTGTTTTTTATTTATAGAAAAAAGGAAAACCTGTTTCCCCAAAGGATCGTACGCACGATCAAGTCGTGCGTACCACATGAACGTTGCACTCCACGTTCACTCACGTTCACTGTGAGTGCCCACGTTCACAGTGAACGTGTGTCCAGTTATTCAAAAAAACATGAAATTACTAACAATCTCCCCCTAATTTTTGCTTTTGATCTGCCGCATCTTCACGACACCGATCTTTTCGCGGAGTTCCTTAAACCTCTGTTTTCCCAGTGGCTTTGTCAGAACATCGGCCAGTTGTTCCGCTGTGCCCGTGTGTGCCAGCTCGATGTCCCCACGTTCCAGGCACTCTCGAGTGAAATGGAATTTCACATCGATGTGCTTACTGCGGTCATGTAACACTGGATTTTTCGCCAATGCAATGGCCGCTTGGTTATCAACTTTGATGATTGGTGCCGCGACACGAATTCCTGTGATCTCCAGAACGCGTCTGAGCCAGACCGCCTGGCAAGCTGCCGCCGCAGCTGCCATGTACTCGGCCTCACATGACGACTGCGCCACCACCCGTTGCTTCTGTGACAGCCATGACACAGGGTTCCCACCAAGGAAAAAGATCACGCCCGTCGTGCTCTTGCGATCGTCGATGTCGCCGCCCATGTCACTGTCACTGTATCCTTCCAGCACGAGCTCGCCAGTGTCGCGCCTGTACTGAATCCCGTACTCTATTGTTGCCGCCACATGTCGCAGCAAGTGTTTTAGCGCCGCCATGTGCTCTTGCCTTGGTTCCTCCATGAACCGACTCAAGTATCCAACACTGAACGACAGTTCGGGCCTCGTATGGAGCAAGTACCGCAAGCTGCCGATTAGGCTGCGATACTGAGTTGGATCGACCGGCGACGTCGTGCTCTTCTTGGACAGCTTCAGGCGTGTCTCCATGGACGTCGCGCACCCGTTGCAGCTCCCCATGCCGGCCTTCTCTAGTAGCTTCACGGCGTATGCGCTCTGGCATAGCTGAATCCCCCAGCGGCCTTACTTCACCTCAATTCCGAGGAAGTACGACAGCACCCCTAGATCGCTCATGCGGAACGCCGTCTTCATCTCGGTCTTGAACACTTCAATCTCCGGCGCAGACTCCCCCACGATCAGCAAATCGTCGACGTAGACGCCAACAACAAGCCTGGAGCCTCCTCTGACTCGAGTATACAGGCCATGCTCCGATTTGCACCGGCGAAAACCAAGTTTAGTCAGACTGGTGTCAAGCTTCGCGTTCCAAGCCCGTGGCGCTTGTCGCAGCCCATACAGCGCCTTGTTCAGCTTCAACACCATGTGCTCCTTGCCTTCAGCACTGAAACCCGGCGGCTGGGTCACATAGACTTCCTCGGCGAGTTCCCCATTCAAGAACGCGGACTTCACGTCCATGTGATGCACCAACCACCCATTGTGTGCAGCCACCGCCAGGACCAGCCGCACAGACTCCATTCTTGCGACCGGCGCGAATACTTCCTCAAAGTCGATGCCCTGCCGTTGCACATACCCCTTTGCAACTAGCCGCGCCTTGTGCTTGACAATGTCGCCGCGCTCGTCACGCTTCAGCTTGAACACCCACTTCAAGCCGATGGCGCGGTGACCCTTCGGGAGCTCGACCAGGGTCCAGGTCTTGTTCTGTTCGATCGATACCATCTCCTCGAGCATCGCCACGCGTCACTCCTTTTCCTGCTTGGCCGCTTCTACCGTGACCGGTTCGTCGTCGATCACCATCATGAGCACCTCTTCAGGAACCTCCTGCAGCTCGCGCTCTGCCAGCCCCGGCGGCGTCCCTGGGCCGATGATGTCGTGCATAGCCCGGAGCCGCAAGGGCGCATCATCATGGTCGGCATCGAGCGGTGGCGTTGCCGATGGTGACGTCCTCGTCCCAGTAGCCGGTGGCGTGCGGGGCTCTGACCCGCACGAGGACAGTGCCGCGCGTGGCATGTTTGACGGCGAGCACGGGGCAGACACCGCCGAAGGCGTGCCAGGCACAGTCGCCCCACCGTCTTGGCGCATCGTACCCCCAATAGAGATGAACTCGATGTGAAATGGATCCTCGCCTCCGTTCGCCGCGGAAACGGCTTCCTGGCCCCAGTCCCAGGGCCGATCTTCTTCGAACACCGCATCACGGGACACCGTGACACGGCGCGTCGCTGGATTGCAGAATCGCCAGGCCTTGGAACCCGGCTCATACCCCACGAACACCATGGGCGTACTCCTGTCCTCCAGCTTGGCAAGCCGCTTGCTACCTTGCTTGACATGCGCGACACAGCCAAAAGTGCGTAAGAAATGAACGGCAGGTTTGGTTCCATGCCATACCTCAAACGGAGTTTTGCCGTCCACGCTCTGGGTTGCTGAACGGTTCAGGATGAACACCGCCGTGGATGCTGCCTCCCCCCAGAACCAGCCCGGCATAGACATGGCCTTCATCATGCTGCGCGCCATGCCCATGACCGTCTGATTGCGTCGCTCCACCACCCGTTTTGCTGTGGAGTGTACGGGGCAGTGAGGTGGCGCTGAATCCCCTCCTTGGCGCAGTGGTCGGCGAAGGCTCCCGCAGTGAACTCGCCACCGCGGTCGGTACGCAAGGTACTGAGTCTTCTTCCAGCTTCCGCCTCGGCCCGCGCCTGGAATTTCTTGAACGCCGTCGCGGCCTCGCCCTTGGACTCCAGCAGGACGAGCCACATGTACCGGGTCAGATCGTCGACGAGGAGGAAGAAGTACTTGTTGCCGCTCGGAGTGGCCGACGTCACTGGCCCGCACAAATCCCCATGCACGAGCTCCAGTTTGTGCTGCGCTCGGTACGCCGCCTCGCTCGGGAACGCCAGCCTGCGCTGCTTGCCTGCCAAGCAGCTGTCGCACACCTCGTCAACGTGTTCAATTGAGGGCAGACCACGTACCATATCTTCCTGTGCGAGTCGGCGGAGTCCCCTGAAGTTCAGATGTCCGTAATGCGCGTGCCATCGCCACGCCGCGCTGGACCCTTGCGCCGCCAGGCACACCGGCTTGCCGATGTCGAGCGTCAGCATGTACATGCGATCCTCCGTGCGCCGCACCTTTGCCAGCAGCCTCCCCTGCGGGTCCCAGATCCTGAGGATGCCGCCGTGCAGCGCGATCCTGTAGCCGTCCTCGTCCAGTTGCCCGATGCTGACGATGTTCGCTGTTAGGCGCGGGATGTGGTACACCCCGGCAAGCGCCTTGTGACCGCCGTCCTTGAGCTTGAAGAGCACCTTGCCGCGCCCCTCAATTCTCGCCACCGATCCGTCGCCGAAACGGACCGAGCCGTGAACGCGCGTGTCGAGGTCGGCGAACGCCGCGCGCTCCCCTGTCATGTGGTTGGTGGCGCCCGTGTCGAGGATCCAGCGTGTGCAGCCGTGCTCCCCCTTCTCTCCGAGTTGAACTAACAGCCTGCTCTCGTCGAGGTGGACGGTCGATGACGACGCCGCCTTCACCGCGGGCATCTCCTGGAGTGCCTCCTCATCGGAAAGGGTGGCCCTTGCCACCATCAGGGTGGTCTCCACCTCCTCCTCCACCTGCGACGAATGTGTCTGTTCATCTCTCTTCTTCTTCCTGCACTCGCGCGCCCAGTGGCCCTTCTTGCCGCAGTAGCGACACTCGTCGCCAGCCACGCCTTGGCCGTCACGACTGGTGTTGCCACCGCCGCGCCTGCCCCTGTCTCGACCGCGACCGCGACCGCGGCCACGACCTTTCCTTCCGTTCGACGACGCCTCCTTCGAGCGTTCCGGGCCCCCATTGCCCGTCATCTTGAGACGCGAAGACAGTCGGGCCACCAGCTCGTCCTCCGTCAGGTTCAATTTCGCCAGCGCGTCGCCGTCGCCGCTGCTTCCGCCGCCGAGCCTCTCTTCTGTGGCCTTAAGACGGCCGATCAGTTCGTCGACCGTCACCTCGCTCAAGTCGAGCAAGGTTTCGATGGAGGCGGCGATCTGCTCGAACTTGGGCGGCACTGCCTGCAAAAACTTACGAACGATTTCCTCGGTGTAGCCATTGCCGAGCGTCGCGAGTTGTGTCGTGAGTCGGCAGCTGCGCACGCCGAATTCGTCCACCGTTTCCCCGTCGCGGAACTTGAGCGCGTCAAATTCCCGCCGGAGCGTGCTCGCTCGCGCCTTGCGAACGCGATCGGCGCCGACGTTGCGCAGCTGCAACGAGTCCCACGCAATCTTCGCTGACGCCTTGCTTGCGATGGTCCCCATCAACTCCGGTGGCACTGCCTTGGTGATCACCTCGAGCGCCATGCGATCTTCGGTGTAATCGTCAGTGCCGACGCTCACAGCAAGCCACAGGCCCCGCGCCTGCAACATAACGCGTATGAGTGCCGCCCAATCATGGTAATTGGACTTGGTGAGCATCGGGAACGCCCCGCTGCTGCTGATCTCCTTTGTAACCCGGTGTATGACGAGTCCCCTTGACCCGCCACCGCCGGAGCCGCTTGCGTGCCCGCCGTCGCCTCCCATAGGCGTGTCGTCGTCCAGACGGGATCGACGGAGCGGCGAGGAAGATGAACCACGACGGCGAGGCATTAGTTGCTCTGATACCAATTGATCCGATGCTGGATCGGATGGCTCTCGAAAATGAAACGAAACAATGACGGTACGCAGGAGGGATTTTTTGTGGGTGGCTCAAGTGAGTCACCTCTTTTTGTTGTTTTTTATTTATAGAAAAAAGGAAAACCTGTTTCCCCAAAGGATCGTACGCACGATCAAGTCGTGCGTACCACATGAACGTTGCACCCCACGTTCACTCACGTTCACTGTGAGTGCCCACGTTCACAGTGAACGTGTGTCCAGTTATTCAAAAAAAACATGAAATTACTAACATCTCTGCCATTGCCTTCATTCTCATCATTTCTATCATTTATCAAACATTTCTTTTCACAGTTGTTTCATTATTGTGAACAAATGAAATATATATATATATATATATATATATATATATATATATATATATATATAGATAGACTTGTATCCTTTCAAAAGGATTTGATCCCGGATCCTTCTCACTCAAAATCAACCCTCCAACATTCGAATACAAGATCCACTCCGTTGAAGTTGATCTATACTATTTCAAGTATCTATAAACCAAAAATCAAGTGTTTTAAATACTTTTTGCCCATCCATCAAGCGACGCAAAATGGACGGCCGAAAGTAGTGAGTTGGTTAGATCTATATCTTTAGACATACAAATTCTCGATCCGGCCATTTCATTATGATCTAAACATTTAAAAACCCCTATAAACTAATTTTTGTTAGATTTCAAATGTTCTACACCGTTAAACTAACCAACTCACTATTTAGGCCGTCCGTTTTTTCCCTACTTGATGGATGGGCAAAAAGTATTTAAAACACTTGATTTTTGGTTTATAGATACTTGAAATAGTATAGATCAACTTCAACGGAGTGGATCTTGTATTCGAATGTTGGAGGGTTTATTTTGAGTGGGAAGGATCCGGGATCAAATCCTTTTGAAAGGATACAAGTCTATCTCTCTCTCTCTCTCTCTATATATATATATATATATATATATATATATATATATATATATATATGAATTCTTTTCTACAATATATATTTACTTGAATGTTGTGGTTTTCTGTAAATATCTATTGATTTATTTTGGGCCTCATTCCATCATACCATTTCTCAAAATTCCACCTTTTATTCGGTCGTAGTGCCCTGAATATTCTTTTTCTACCAAGGCACTGGATTCACAATAGGTTGTTTGCCCCGCTGATGCCCCAGACATTTCGATACAATGTTCCAAAACACAAAGTCGCCGCACAGTTTTGTTGTATAATAGCTATATAATGTACTGTGAATCAACAAATGCTTGAAATGGTAAATGGTTATTTAATGGAGCATACTTCAATTGTTAGATCCTCTATGGTGAAGTGAAAGTGTCATTGGAAGTGTTTCCATCATTTGATGGTTAGCTGTCCTGCTGGAGACAGCTGACAGCATGTATTTTTCAAGCTAGAACTGGAGATGAATTATTTTTATGATTAAAACTGTTGCATAAATTAATTTTGTTTTTGCTCTGTCCCAGGATCTTTAAATTTAAATTGTGTTAGAAAATAGGCTAGGACCATGTAAGCTCCTACTGACCCCATCCTTTGTCTTCTGGAACGTGCTTATCCTGCTTGGGTACCAACTTTGTAGTGCTGGTGCCTGCTTGATAGCTAGTTGCTGAAACTTGTCAATGCTTCTGTCTGAGTTATGTTTTGTTTGTATCCATAATTGACTATATTTCGAATTGAGTAAAGCTGATCCATTGATTTTGTGACTTTAACATTTTCTAGGGGAAACATTAACAATTCTGATATTTGGTAGCACTTTTGTTTTATTCTTGTTAACTTATATTGGTAACTATTATCTGGTTAGGCCGTGGGTTTTATCTAGTTCCTAATCAATGCTTATAATCATGGGCGTTTGTTTATTGTAATGCTTTGTTACATTGTACTTGTTTTTTTTGTACTCACTACATTATACTTTATTATTGGATTCTATAGCTTTTTTGTGATGTTACATTATGTATAATTTATCTAGGCTCAATTAATATTGATGGTTTCAGGTTGTTCTGTAGGCGGACTCATGGCAGATCAAGTTAACCATCCGACTGTTTTCCAGAAGATGTCTGGCCGGTTTCATCAAAGTTCTATTGTTCCCCAGGACCTTGGCCGCCAGAGTGTCTACAGATCTTCCCTGTATGAGAGGCGCTTCTCCACTAGCAGCTATCTGAATGGTGGGCTGCAGATGCCTTTGAGAGGCTCTGACCTTTCTTTGGTGTCAACAGTGTCACCAGTTTATGCCCATGCACCAGCAGAGAAAAGTTTTGTGGTTGATTTTCTTATGGGCGGAGTCTCTGCTGCAGTCTCCAAAACTGCCGCCGCTCCTATTGAGCGAGTGAAGCTTCTAATCCAGAACCAAGATGAGATGATCAAGGCTGGTCGTCTATCTGAACCCTACAAGGGAATTGGAGACTGTTTTAAGCGTACCATTAAGGACGAGGGATTTGGCTCATTATGGAGAGGGAATACTGCCAACGTCATCCGTTATTTCCCAACTCAGGTGAATTTTATTGGCCAAATATTATTTTTTTCTCAGTAAAATGCTGTAAGACTGTATGCCATTTCTTTTTTATGGCGTTGCAAACATGGTTTCTACAAATTTTCTTTTTCTTTTTAAACTTTATTTACAATTTTGGATTGTTACTGATTGACTTTACTTTTAGGCTTATTAATGTTATATAAGTGCTTTGCAATATACTGTTTCTTTTGTGGGATCATATACATGTGTTTTTAGCATTTTTGGGCTCTTCACTAATATCTGTACACCTAGGTTTAGTACTTATGTTTGGAAAATGTTTATTAAAATCTCTATTTTGACTATCGTCAAGATCACGACACATGTCCGGACATCTGGAGGCTTTGTTTCTCTGCTAGCGGGCCCAGCTCACTTACAAACTGGACATGGGCCAAAAAGAAAGCCATGGCCGTAGCCCTGTGCCCACATCTGATCAGACATCACTCGCTCGTATTCATTGCTTAATCGGATTGGGACGCCAACAATCAGTACAAGGATCTTTTCCTATCATCAAAGGACCCTACCTGGATCCACACAAGGCTTCAACACGAAAATCCTCCGGAGCTCGCTACTCCTGGGCTACTTGCATCTATTTAGATAGCACGATCCCCCTGATTCGTGGATTCAGCTACGCTGTCAGATCATCCCCACATTTTAAATGTTATAATTGCCCCTATATCAATGCATATTGTTATGGATAGTGGTAGATATCTTTGCATGGTGATCGTACAATCAAGCAACGCGATCTTGATAGTTACTAAGAGACCATATGTGTAAATCATGTAGTTATGTGTGTCCAAAATATTTTGCACTCACGAAGATAGCTCAAGCAGCTATAAATACTTCTCCGGCTCTATCGAGAAAAGAGGTTGGTTGGCTTCTGATTTTAGATCAAATCCTAGAAATCGTAATTGCAACTCTGCGAAATTCATTGTAATACTCTGACATTATAGTGAATTCTCCCTCCCGTAATTTTTCCGTTTTAGGTTTTTCACTTAAAATTTTTTTTGTTTGCGTTTGTTTACATCTGATTCTCCCACAATTAGTGGTGTGGAATTTTTTTTTTGAGGATTTTCCTCTACATTTTAGTGTTTTCGTTGAGAGTTCTTGAATCCATGCTCAGGATCTCTCCTTTTTCTCAAATCATGTAGAACTCTGTGATGACGTTGTAAGGGTCAACGAGAACTGCGAGGGCGACTGTGATCGGTGAATGCGTCTCGTTCTCATTAAACAGATGCAGATGGGACTGGGTTTTGGGGGCAACAGGGGTTCTTCCTTCTGCACTTAGGTCTCTGAGGGTTGTGCAAGGTTTAGAATAAATTGATTGAGACACCCCATGTTCACCAGTTTCTGGAGCCGTCTCCGGAGAGCGGTAGTCAACAGTACAGTGTCCCATTTCGTCATGAAAAGTGCAATATTCTTAGTCTCTCAGACCTTTTGGTTTAGGTGGGAGTGGCCTGGGGTACCTCATTCAGTCTTGATCCTTGATGACGTTGAAGACATGGTCATAAATATTTTGAACGGAGTGAAGCTTGCTTTCTCTCCGTAGGCCTTGGCAGGATTCCGCAGAGGCTGTTTGTTGATGGCACCAGAAGCTCGATTTTGATTCTTCTTTAGGAAGGCAAATTGTGGCTTCGGTTTCTCGCCATTTATCTTTTCCTTTGAGAGGGTGTCGGTTGTGCTGCGAGTTGCATCCTCGATTTGGATGTACTTTTGAGCCTGAGAGAGGTTGTCTCTTATCTTGGTGGCTTCATGATTCATCAAGTGCTTGTAGAAAAAGTGTGTTACTTATAACCCACTGATGAATGCAATATTCGAAGCTCGGCATCATGAACTTCATAGTGAGAAGTCGTTTCCTTCAAGAGTGGTGAGTCAAAAGTTCTCAGGCTACAAGGCTCCACCTCCTTTCAGAGTTGACTTGCTTTCTTGATCCGCTTTCGCACAATTTTCTCAATGTCCTTGATGCGAGGGAAATTTGGACCCTTGAGGGGGCTAAAATTCTCGTAGTGATCATCACTTGGGAGGTCAGATCTGACCCGCCTTTGATTGTTCTCGGTGTGGGTGCTCCCCACGGTGAGAGGTGATGACTGGAGAGCCCGAGACCCCTCTGCCCCCTCATTTCGTATGGACTGAACCTTCTGAAGGATTTCAATCTGAGTGGCATGTTGATTTTGGACGTGAGCGGTCGCGTCTCTTTGAGTAGCCTTCTCGCGTTTACGAGTCACCTCTACCTGTTGCTTGTCCAATTGTCTTTGGAGGCTGGCGATTATTTGGAGGAGTTGCCATTCAATAGGAAGCGGGTCTCATGCCTGTTGGACCTTGTCGACGGTGCAGGAGCTGGGGAGAGTGCTTTTCTTCGATGTCTTCGATGTGAACATTAAGATGGGGTAGATGAATGTTGATAGTATGCGCTTCCAGCAGTCTTGTGGCGGCGACGGCGACCTATGATACACTCTTCCTTCGTGTGGCCATTTTCGCTTGGCAAGGCTTTTTGAGGAAGGGTTTGGGGAAGGGAGAGATCCTGATTGTTGATTTTAGAACTTTTAACGAAAGCACCAAAATGTGGAGGATAATTCTCGGGAATTTCTCCATCAAGTGAGTAGATCTGATGTAAACAATCGCAATCAATAAAAAAATACACGTAAAAACCCCGAAAGGGAAAAATCACATAAGGGATAGAAATTCACTATAATGTTAGAGAATTACAATGAATTAAGCAGAGTTATAGAGTTATGGTTACAATTTTTAGGGTTTAATCTAAAAATTAGAAGCCAATCAACTTCCTTTCTCGGTGGAGAAGTATTTATACCCACATGAGTTGTCATCGTGTGTGCAGATATTTTGGATCCACATAACCGCATGATTCGCACGTGTCTTTGTAACCACTCAGATCATGTCGCTTGATTGTAGGATCGACATACAGAGATATTCATCACTATCCATAACAGCCCATATTGATATAAGAGTGTTACAATTTTTAAAGCGTGGGGATGATATGGCAGCGTGCCTGGATTCGTGAATCGCAGGGATTGTGTTATTTAGCTGTAAGTAGCGCAGGAGTAGTGAGCTCCTTGAGTGGCTCTAGGAAGGGTCCTCTGGTGATTGGAAAGGATCCTTGTACCGATTGTGATGTCCCAGAGAATCTTGCAACTCTGGTTAAGTAATGGATCCGGGTGAGTGATGGCCTATCGGATGTGGGCTCGAGCGAGTCCTGAGTCTTTCTTCTTGGGCCCATGTGCTGGAGGTTTTCTTCTTGGGTTTATGTCAAGCTTGTAAGTGAGTTGGGCCTATTGGCAGAGAAGCGAAGCCTCCAGGTGTCCGAACACGTGCCATGATCTTGATGAGGGTCAAAATCTGACCACTACAATTTTATATAAGTTCTTTTATTTTAAAGTTATGCTTTGAAGATTTCTTAAATTCCCTATCTAAACAAATTTGCTTTCTTTCTTTCATTTTAAAGTTGAACTGGTGACTGATGATTAGTTAATAGATTCTCTTTTCTTTCCCATGTGTCATTTTTCACATTAAATATGTTTTTGTTTGGTATTTCTTAAACGGAAATGTAGGTTCTCCGTATCTTGCTAACCCTGGACTGTGAAAATTAGTTTTTGTATCTTACCACTCTAGGATAGTTAGTTATTGCTAATGAAAATATCACACATTGTTCGCTGTCTTATTTTTATCCCCCCCCCCCCCCCCACAAAAAAAAAAAAAAAAAAAAGCGTTCTATCAGGGCTGCGCGCTTCCTTGAGGAACAGGGGGATTGTTTTTTAATTACTAATTAATGTTACTATTTGATATTGCAGTGCTTATGTTATGCAGATTGGTTTCTTTTCCCTTTGCTAACAGTTTCAATTATGCTAATTGCTGTTAGTTTTCTTTTCTGTGTTAGGCTTTGAACTTTGCCTTCAAGGATTACTTCAAGAGGCTGTTCAACTTCAAGAAAGATAGGGATGGCTACTGGAAATGGTTTGCTGGCAATCTTGCCTCTGGTGGTGCTGCCGGTGCTTCTTCCCTACTGTTTGTTTACTCCCTGGATTATGCTCGTACTCGTTTGGCTAATGATGCTAAAGCTGCTAAGAAAGGAGGGGAGAGGCAGTTTAATGGTCTAGTTGATGTATACAGAAAGACATTGAAGTCTGATGGCATTGCTGGACTCTACCGTGGGTTTAACATCTCATGTGTTGGAATCATAGTGTACCGTGGGCTTTACTTTGGAATGTACGATTCTTTGAAGCCTGTTGTTTTAACAGGAAAGTTGCAGGTATCTATTTCTTTCACACAGTTCTTTTAGCTTTCTTAATGCTATTTTTACATGAATTCTGGCTTGTTTGTGATCTTCCTTTCCCCCCTATTTTTCTATCTACGTCAGTGGAAATCTTTTAAAAGCATTGCATCTTTTATGTTAATTTGTTTACAGAGATCATATGGCAATTTATTTTCTTAATAAGCTGAACTGGCAATGTTGGCTTGTATTGTGAGTGGGATTGGAATAATTTTTGATAGCATTTTTATTGAAATCGAATCTAATCAACTGTATCCTATTTGTGCTGGTTGTTAAATCGGGTTAATTTAAATTTTTTTAGATATGGCATGTTTACATGGATCATATTGCAATTTTTTCTTTCTGATTTCCGTGGTTCATGTTTTTCTTTTGGATAATTTAACAAGACTACAGTGGATCATTCTGTGTCTTCATTTTGGGTTGTTGACTAGAAGGGAAAGAAAAAGGTTTTGACCCTGCACAATTAACTGTAAACTTAATCTGCTGCTTCATTTCATATTGGAGCAAAGTATTTATTGGAAGCAAAGTATTTATTGGCTGCAAAACATAAATTTTTTACTTACTATTTTTGAAGATTTAGGTGAAATGTAATTCCTTATTCTTTAATTTAAATCGCTGGACTTGTTTTACTTTACTATGTATTACTACTTTGTTCCTACGTTTTATATCAGTTTGTATGATTTTTGTACTGAAACTCAACTGCTTTCTGTTTTAATGATTGCAGGATAGCTTCTTTGCGAGCTTTGCCTTGGGTTGGGTCATCACCAACGGTGCTGGGCTTGCATCCTACCCGATTGACACTGTTCGCAGAAGAATGATGATGACGTCTGGTGAGGCTGTGAAGTACAAGAGCTCTCTTGATGCCTTCCAACAAATTTTGAAGAACGAGGGTCCTAAGTCTCTGTTCAAGGGCGCAGGTGCCAACATCCTCCGTGCTGTTGCTGGTGCTGGTGTGCTTTCTGGTTATGACAAGCTGCAGTTACTCCTCTTCGGAAAGAAGTACGGTTCTGGTGGAGCTTAAGTAGTCTGTCACTGTCGAATAGATGGTGATGAAAATTGAACTTCAGGTTTTAATTCAGAGTTTTGTGTGGATCTTTTTAGGTCAAGTTTCTATCGATCCCAATAATTTTTCTATGCAGGGAGATTCTTCCTTAAAAAAAAATTTTGTTATGGAGATATGATCCCCAAAAACCTTATTTATTTTTGGTTTAGTGGTAACATGCTTTTGTTTTAGAGTTGATGCACTACGTTATACTGTACTGCTGCGAAGTTCTATTCAACGGAAAATTAATAAGCTTCTTGGGAGTTTTTAGTTGCTATATTTATGTGTTTGCTGTGCTTTGTATTGATATGTGTCTCTAAAATATTCAAAATCTCTGCCTGATAATGGCATTGAGGTTTCTTAGGCTATATTGTAGTGCTTATGTAGAGTGCTTTCTTGATGGGTTTGTGCAGATTTTGCTGACAAATGCTGTCCAGAATCGTAGAATCTGTTTGGTTGGTTGTAATCATTCTTGCAGGCATTAAGCTTTCACAATATTTGCTTAATTTGGAAAATTCAATACTGGGCATTGTCACATGTGTTGTTTTTTCTCTCTCTTTTTGACAATTTGTTATTCACCTCTCCATATTGTTTGGAGTTCGGTAATTCTGCTTTTGGATTGTGATTTGTTTTACTTGGTTGGGCCCTACTTTACAATACATTACGACAACCAAACACCGTAAAATACAATACACTTTCTCACTTTACAATTTTATATTACCAACCAAATACCGTAAAATTTACATACATGTAACTCATTTACAATTGTAAAAGACTTTACCAATTACAACTACGAATTACGGCCAGTTACGACAACCAAACAGACCCTTTGTTTGAGATTGAATTATTTTTGATTGTTTGAGATTTAATTATTTTTCAGGCATGTTCGCTTGTGAGTTGTGTGAAGATTATTGTATTTACTTATTTTTGGTTTATCAGTTGTCTGGTTCTTATGCTAGTAAGAGGTTACAGTTCTTCTCAGAAAACTTCATTATTTCTTCCTGCAAATCAGTGCACCCTATTGATTTGCTCTCAAAGTAAGTGTTCCAACCCTAGTTTTCTCCCTGATATTTTCAGTATCTTTGTTATACTTAATGGTGCCATTACGTCGCACAGAATTTTTTTGTTCGCTAGAAAACTAGCACACACTAGAATTCGAACTGACGACCAATAAGAACCAAACCAAGAGCTTGACAAGTGGTCACGGTGATCGGAAATAAATAAATGTAAATATTGTTGGAGGAGAGAGGATATTAAAGGAGGTGATGCGGGTGATGCCATGCCATGCTGTAGAAGATTGTCAAGTGCCGTCGAAGATCGCCAAGAAAGTCGACGATGAGAGGCAAAGGGACAGCGGCAGGAAATAGCAGCAGCAGAAGACAGGAGGGTCGGTCGACCGGCCCGGTCGACCGACGTGCACAGCATGCACAGAGATATGGGCGGTCGACCGGCCCGGTCGACCGAAGTACTCTGACTGCAGGAACCCAACTCTCGGGTTTTCTGGGTCGACCGGCCCGGTCGACCGGATGATCTGACTGTAATCAACCCAACTCTGGGTTTTCTGGGTCGACCGCCGGGTCGACCGGAAGAAGGGTCGGTCGACCGTCCCGGTCGACCGACAGTCGGGTTTTGGGTAAAATCTGCTGATCCGCTGATGTGGGGTATTTAAGCCTAAGGTTGATTCTAGGGTTAGAATCTCTCTGCGAAAATTGTATTAGCTCTGAGTTCTCTTGCATTCAAAGAGAAGAAGAGCTATTGTAATCATCTTCTTAATATAAATCTATCCATTGATTGCCCCGAGGACATAGGCATTGAGGCCGAATCTCGTTAAATCTTGTCTTTGTGATTTGTGCGTTCTTCGTGTGATTGTTGGGTTGTTCTTTGTGCTGGAGATTGTTGGATTCTCTATTGTTTGGTTGTTGTGATTGGATAGCGCTCGCACAACAAGTGTCAAGTGGTATCAGAGCTTTCGGGTTGCACTTGGGATTTCTGAGGATTCGAAGGGCTCGAGATCTGATTCGGTAGAGATCGTGTGTCGATCTCGGATTGGAGGTATTGGGTGTTCGAGGAGATCGTGTGTCGATCTCAGAAGGACGCAAGGAGGGCTCGTTGAATCTATGTTGAAGTGTGGGAAACTCGTTCTAGGGTTTCAAGGGTCAGGTAAAAATCCTATTTTTATCTGAGTAGAGATCTATTTTCAAGTTAATTGATCTTCCGCATAGACAGAGAATCAGGAAAAATCTCAATGGCAGAAGAAACTGCATCTGTTAAGGCAATGAACAATCACCCAAGGATTGAAGTTGTTAAGTTTAATGGGACTAACAATTTTGGTATGTGAAGATGCGAGGTTATGGATGCGCTGAATGCATCAAACCTCGAAGACACTCTCCTACTTGCGAAGAAGAAGAACACTGCCACTGATGAAGACTGGGCGAAGATGAACAGGTCGGCATGTGGCTTGATACGTTCATGCTTGTCACAAGACATAAAATACCTTGTGCAACATGAGAAGTCAACGAAGAAACTGTGGGAAACCCTTGAAAAGAAGTACCTGATAAAGAGTGTAGAGTCCAGGTTGCAGCTTAAGAGTAAGCTGTATCAGTTTCGGATGAAGAAGGGGAGCACAGTAAATGAGCACATCAACCGATATACGAAGCTTCTTACAGATCTGCTAAATGTGGATGTCACGGTAGATGAGGAAGATAAGGCGGTCATCTTTCTGAATTCGCTTCCTGCAGAGGAGTACGAGACATTCACACTGACCTTCATTAATGGAAGGCAACGCTTGGATTATGATGAGGTGTCGTCTGCATTGATGAGTTATGACAAAAGGAAGAATGAGAGGCATCCTTCTCAGTCAGGGTCATCGGCGGAGGCATTGGAAGTAAGAGGCAGAGGTTCATCAAGGAAGGGAAAGGAGATTAGAGGAAGATCGAAATCCAGGCCGGGATTCAGGGATCTCAAGAAAAATCAGGGCGCCTTCTGCAAAGAGTTTGGGCACTGGAAGGTAGACTGTCCAAAGTTCAAGGGAAAGAAGAAAGAATCAAAATCTGAAGCAAATCTCGCAAAAGTGGTAAAAACTGCAAGCAGCAAATCACAGACAGATGGATCAGATTCGGATTCTTCAGTGTTCTCGTTTTCAGTTACCACTCCCGTCATTGGCTACTCGGGTGAGAACGAGTGGATCTTGGACACAGGTGCAACATATCATGTATGTCCTCATCGAGACTGGTTTACCAGTTTCGAGAAGTTGAAGGGGTGTTCGGTCGTCATGGGCGATGATCATCTATGCATCATGGAGGGTGTTGGCACTATTCCAATCAGGATGTTTGATGGGATGGTGAGGGAGCTGAAAGAGGTGAGATATGTACCTCAGCTGAAGAGGAACTTGATCTCTGTAGGAGCTTTGAAATCATTGGGTCTTGGAGTGTCTATTAAGGAGGGAGTTCTTAAAATGACAAAGGGCTCGATGGTGGTGTTGAAGGCCGATCGCCGGAACAACTTGTATTACTTGAAGGGTAGTACAGTGACAGGGCAGGTGGCAGCTTCTACCAGTCAGAAGGAAGATTCAACCCGGCTGTGGCACATGAGGCTGGGACACGCAGGGGAGAAATCAATGCAAACTCTTGTGAAGAAAGGGTTGCTGAAGGGTGCTGAGACCTGCAAGTTGGATCTATGTGAACATTGCATCATCGGCAAGAAGACCAAGGTGAAGTTTGGCACAGCTTCACACTGCATGGAGGATATTCTTGACTACGTTCACACGGATGTATGGGGACCTACCAAGACTGCATCAATTGGAGGTAACCACTATTTTGTGTCGTTCATTGATGACTACTCTAGGCGATGTTGGGTGTACACTATGCGACATAAAGATGAAGTCCTAGAGCTGTTTGTGAAGTGGAAGGCTAATCTGGAGAGAAGCACGGGAAGGAAGGTCAAGGTCCTTCGTTCTGACAATAGAGGAGAGTACAAATCGGATCCTTTCCTACAGCTATGCCTTGATGAGGGCATAGAGAGGCACTTCACAGTACGGGAGTCTCCGCAACAAAATGGGGTGGCTGAAAGGATGAACCGGACTTTGCTAGAGAAGGTTCGGTGTATGTTATCCAATGCAGGACTGCCAAAGAAGTTTTGGGCTGAAGCTTGGGGTATGCATGCCATCTTGTGAACAGGTTGCCGTCGTCTGCAATAGGGGGGAAGACTCCTCTTGAAGCTTGGTCAGGAAGAACTGCTGAGGACTATGATATGCTAAGGGTTTTCGGATGTCCAGCCTACTACCATATCAAAGAAGACAAGTTGGACCCAAGAGCAAAGAAAGGGGTGTTCGTTGGCTTCAAGTGAGGAACCAAGGGGTTCAAGATTTGGGACCAAAAGGACAACAAGTTCATAATCAGCAGGGATGTCACATTCGATGAGGCTTCTCTGATGAAGCCTACTGTATTTAAGCAGGTGGAGATGTAACGCCCCGATCCTGGCGGATACGGAGACATTACTGCAACGTATATACGCAAGTCAGAAGTACCTCCACGTATATACGCTAAGCATCAGTACAGGCGAGAATCAGAGTACGAAAGCAGTGGTGTATTATACATTCCAACACCTGAGTACAATTACAGAGTTATCACCAGAGGTGATCCGATATTACAAGAATATTACATCACCTGATAGGCGCAAATGCGAGAATACAAGGAGCATACAGGAGTAAACAATGAAGGGCACTCACGAGTTCACTATAAGGAAACTCGAGAGGCACACAGGGGCCTGGAAGGACGTGGCTCTGGACGGTAGGCTGGAGATCCACGCTACCGCTGCGCCACTCTGATCAGCAACAGGAAGGATCCACACGCTCCAAGCTCCAAAACCTGGACATGAGAATCCAGGGGAGTCAGATGAAACTCCCCAGGCGAGTGTAATGCAAAAGCCAGGTGGCAAGCCAGGATGAGCACAAGTGTGAATACAACAATGGATATCAAGTACAAAGGATATCAAGTTCAGAAAACAGGGGTTAGAACACAAATATAGCAGGCATGAACCAGTATATCATAATCATTATAAAACAGGAAATCCGATTACGAGCAAAACCGATTGCACAAGCTTAGGTCACGCTTCCATGAGACTAGTACGTCGAAGGAATAATCCAAACAAGGAAACCCTCATCCATATACCTTTATCTCATATCATCGTAACCAAGGACATACAATCACAAGTCACAAGGTAACCATAACGGGAACACATAACAGGCATAACAGGGATCATAACAAGAATCATGACAGGCACTTATTATTACTCGTCTGACCCATATATCTGGGTATGTGTCCGGGTGTACACCCCAACACACATACATCCATATATAAGCAAGGCGAGGGTTGTTAACGGAAGCAGATGGAGAACTGATAGAGCTTCTTATAGTAGTTTCCATACACCTGGAACCAGTTTGGAGGCCCAAAGTCCCCCTAACACGAATCTCCTGTGGGCCCAAAGTCCCACTAACACGTACCGCCATGATTTTTATATTCCTTTACTATAAGCAAGATATCATTCCGGCATCCATCACTTCCTCCCATTCCCCGTGCAAGTGGTCCTTTTTATGGCTTATCACGATTATCAGATTACGGGAATAACTGGACATAACAGGAATAGCCCTACAGATTCAAGAGGTGGCCCCCACAGATTCAAGAGGTGGCCCCCACCGAGGATGGTGTGGCACTTTGTGCTGTGTGGCACTTTGTTCTGAGGGGATGGATTCTAGAGGTGGCCCCCACAGATTCAAGAGGTGGCCCCCACCGAGTGGTGTGGCACTTTGTGCTGTGTGGCACTTAGTTCCATTCAGGATAACAAGGCAGGATTCCCGTAATTGTGATAATCACAAGTCAAGTATTAACATAACAGGTATAACAGGTATAACAGGAGGCAGGTAATCAATCATGTCAAGAGGTTGATATTAGTCCGGTGGCAAGTCATGAAAATATCATAACAAATAATACAAGTCCCGAGGATAAAGTCCATATTCAAGGAAGTGATCAATCACAGCAGTTAGCTAAAGATAGTCGACTAGGGATTCATGGGTAGTCGACTAAGCAAGGAGTTAGTCGACTATAACAAAGAGACAAGTCGACTAGCTAGGCCGCGTTTGGGAAAGCTGCGTTTCAGAGAACCGCGTTTCAGAAAAGGGTCAGTCGACTAGACGCAAGGGGTAGTCGACTAAGCATGCTGCGTTTCGCAAAACTGCGTCTCACGAAGTTGCGTTCCACAAGCCCGCGTCTTGCCACAAGTCCGCGTCTCATGAATCCGCGTTTCACAAGCCCGCGTCTCACAAGAAAGAGTTAGTCAATAAGGGATGAAAGAGTAGGCCGCGTTTCATGGAAAGGGTGCGTCTCTCAAGGTCGCGTCTCACATGGTCGCGTCTCACAAGGCCGCGTTTCCAAGAGCCGCGTTTCCCAGAGCTGCGTTTCCAAGATTCGCGTCTCAGGAAGGTTAGTCGACTAGGAAGAATGATTAGTCGACTAATAGGGTGCGTTTCAGAATAACCAGGCTGCGTTTCAAGGGTTTAGTCGACTTATGATTTGGGCAAGTCGACTAACACTGTAAAACAGTGAGCAGAACTGACTTTTAAGAGTTATGATCTTATGTTGATAAACTACAAGTTAATCAAGTCTTTGGCGAGGAAAAACACTCGCGTAAGAAGGCAAGCGGATAGCGAGATTACTCGCCTAACAAGATCTTTGCTGCGTCCAACAAAGGGAAGTTCGGTCCCAATCCAAAAGGAGTGGCCGGCCCTAAGTCTTGCCAATGGAGAAGAAACACGGCCCCAATCCAAAAGGAGTGGCCGGTTCTCACAAAGTGTTGGAGGTTGAAGGTGGTGAAGTTTGGTGAGGAAGGAAGCAAGAGAAGGAGCTCTCTCTTGGTGGCTCCTCTGTTGGCTGCATGAAGCAAGGAAGATGAAGGAGAAGTAAAAAATGAAGGGAGAGAGAAGGAGAGGAGGTATTTATAGGATTTGAGTTTGTGAAGTGATGCAATTAAATAAAGGTAAGGGGGTTTTTGTAAAATGGGGAGATTTGACATTTCTCTTGCCGCATGGCCGGTTGTAGTGATGAAGAGAAAGGAGTGGGTGTCTTGGAAATGACAATATGGAAGAGAGCATTAAATGAAGAGAGAGAAAAGAGGATGAAATAATGTTGCATATCATATAAGACAAAAACAACAAAAAAGGGATTCTTGCGTTTCCCCCACATGAAACGCAGCCCTCTCTCTCTCTCTTGACCAGCAATGATGATGAGAGGGGGGTGGGGTGTCTTGGAAATGATGTTTTGGAAGGGAAGAATTAAATGAAGAGAGAGAAAAAGGGTAAGGTGATGTTACACCCATATAAGACAAAAAGGAAACAAGGGAGAAGATTTCTTGCGTTTCCCACATGAAACGCAGCACACTTGCGTTTAGGAAAAAATGGGCTAAATGCAGGGATTAAGGTTGCGTTTAGGGAAAGCCTAAAGCTGCGTTTTTAACAGAGGAGAGAGAAAGTCATGATAATTGATGGGATTTGATCTGAAGTGCATTAAATGCGGAATGGGGAGGATCTTCACAATAAATGTGGAATCCCAGGTAGGTGAGATCCGCATTTGAGGAAGGAGAGAGAAAATGGAAAAAGACAAAGTGGAATATATGGGACAATCTCCTCGGTATCTGGGAAAATACCGGAAAAGCCCAAAAATAAAGTAATCCGGAAAGTCTCCCAAAAATTTCCAAAAATCATAAATATTATAAAATGATTTTTGGTGAAATCGGTTTTCAAAGATTCAATCTCATTTTCAAGATAAAAATCATAAGGTAAACCGTCAATCTCGGTATACGCCGGATTGGCCGGGTTTTTCAATAATTTCAGAAAATTCTTAGAAAAAGGTATCTAAATGGGAAATGTAATTTTAAGAAATAATGTCTAAAGGCACTTCTGGAGATTCCAAACCGTTTGTAAATTAAAAATCCGGGAATCGGTCAACGAAACTGGCCGACACCGGTTTTGAAGATTTTCAACTTAATCCAGGAAAATTCCAGAAATTCACATAAAATCCAGAATATTGAAAAATGATGTTTAAAACTGACATCGGTTAAATCAGAATACCAGAATGACCAAATCGAGTAATATCCTAGGATCGGGCCCTCGGTTCAGACTAGGGCTGACTCCGAATCCACGAATCCAATTCCAAGACAAAACGATCACGTAAACACGCATAATACAAAATAAATACGGGAAGTAAATCAAAAAATACGGTCGAGAAATCTGAATACGCAACTAAGTACGTATTCCGGAAGCGGGGTGTTACAATCCATCCACCTTACAAAAAATTGCGTCCTCGCAATTTCGATAAGGGGCAAATTGAACACAAGAAGGACAAAGGCTGGAAATAAGGCTTCATAAAACCAAAACAGGTGTAAGATAAACACAGGAGGGACCAGGATGGACAATGAGAATAGGATAAGGAGGAATATTCACGAAGGATTACCAACTCAAAATACAAAAGGTCAGGGGGTTGCTGCAAACGGTGACATCCTCAAGGTTCCTGCTCCAGATACTGAGCCTCATACTCTGCTGCTGCTTCATCTGATACCTCTGCTGCCATGTTGTGAACTTGGCCTCTACCAAAATCTGCTCTGGGTCTCGCTCCTCTCTGTGGGTGATCATACTGCTGGGGTGGAAATGGGGCTCTTCGATCAACGGTTTCTGGGTTCCTTCTCAGGGGTGGAGCTGGAAGAGGTGGGGCTGGAAGTGCTGGTCTGACTGGTGCCATATTTCCAAACTTTTTGTGCGGGCAATCCCTTAGAGCATGTCTCCCTGTCCCACATGCCAAACATAGTCCGTTGGCCATTCGACAATCTCTCCTATAATGTCCGGGCTTGTGGCAGAAATTGCATATGATCTGCTGAGGGGGAGGTTGGAACGGTCGCTTGATCATCGGACCATGGGTTGTCCTGGCTGCATCTTCTTCGGTCATCAACTGAAAGGGTCTCTTCACTGACTTGCTCTGCACCTGATTCTCATTCTTCTTCTCCAGTCCTCGTTCTACTTCACGGGCAATGGAGAGGACCTGAGAGTATGTCTTCAGCTGCTGAGGGATAAGGAACATCTGGACATCCATCTTCAGTCCTTGTTGAAATCTGCTGGCCCTCTTTTCTTCATCTGACACCATGTAGGGAGCAAATCTGCTGAGCCTCAAGAATTCAGCAGCATATTCATCCACTGACCGGTTGCGCTGCTGCAGGCGAATGAATTGCTCCTCCATTTCCTTCTGAGCTGTTGCCGGGAAGAATCTCTCGTAGAAACCCTTTGAGAATTGATCCCATGTGATGGGTTTCTCCAGTGTTGCTTCTTCTGCCAACCACCAGGTTCTGGCCACATCTCTCAGCTGTATCTTGGCCACTTCCACTTGGTTCTCATCCGGGACTCGGGCCGCCTTCAAAAGATCCGTTGTGTCTATCAGCCACTGTTCTGCATCCAGAGGCTTCTCCGTTCCCGAAAAGACTGCCGGCTGTAATCTCCTGAAATCTGACACATTGCCTGGCCTCTGCTCTCGGGGTGCAACCATCAGTCCCTGACGTAAAAGCTCCGTCTGCTGCTGTTGACTCTGCATCATTCCTTGGAGTACCCTCATCATACCATCACTGTCTCTGTTGGGTCCATCTTGTGAGGCGTTGGGACCATTGCGTGTTCCCCGTCTTTCCATATCTGAGTTGGTTGGAATGGGTAGCAAGGAGAAACTGGAAGGAAAAGATTGGAGATCTCAAGGTTCAAGAAATAGATCAGAAGGAAGAAATAGATAACTCTGCACTTGGAGTTTGGAATGTATAACCAGGACTCATGCATTCCAGTTGCAAATTTCTTTACCATTAATTTGTCATCTGGACGTACTGAGGAAGTAAGAGCCTAAGCTCTGATACCAACCTGTAACGCCCCGATCCTGGCGGATACGGAGACATTACTGCAACGTATATACGCAAGTCAGAAGTACCTCCACGTATATACGCTAAGCATCAGTACAGGCGAGAATCAGAGTACGAAAGCAGTGGTGCATTATACATTCCAACACCTGAGTACAATTACAGAGTTATCACCAGAGGTGATCCGATATTACAAGAATATTACATCACCTGATAGGCGCAAATGCGAGAATACAAGGAGCATACAGGAGTAAACAATGAAGGGCACTCACGAGTTCACTATAAGGAAACTCGAGAGGCACACAGGGGCCTGGAAGGACGTGGCTCTGGACGGTAGGCTGGAGATCCACGCTACCGCTGCGCCACTCTGATCAGCAACAGGAAGGATCCACACGCTCCAAGCTCCAAAACCTGGACATGAGAATCCAGGGGAGTCAGATGAAACTCCCCAGGCGAGTGTAATGCAAAAGCTAGGTGGCAAGCCAGGATGAGCACAAGTGTGAATACAACAATGGATATCAAGTACAAAGGATATCAAGTTCAGAAAACAGGGGTTAGAACACAAATATAGCAGGCATGAACCAGTATATCATAATCATTATAAAACAGGAAATCCGATTACGAGCAAAACCGATTGCACAAGCTTAGGTCACGCTTCCATGAGACTAGTACGTCGAAGGAATAATCCAAACAAGGAAACCCTCATCCATATACCTTTATCTCATATCATCGTAACCAAGCACATACAATCACAAGTCACAAGGTAACCATAACGGGAACACATAACAGGCATAACAGGGATCATAACAAGAATCATGACAGGCACTTATTATTACTCGTCTGACCCATATATCTGGGTATGTGTCCGGGTGTACACCCCAACACACATACATCCATATATAAGCAAGGCGAGGGTTGTTAACGGAAGCAGATGGAGAACTGATAGAGCTTCTTATAGTAGTTTCCATACACCTGGAACCAGTTTGGAGGCTCAAAGTCCCCTAACACGAATCTCCTGTGGGCCCAAAGTCCCACTAACACGTACCGCCATGATTTTTATATTCCTTTACTATAAGCAAGATATCATTCCGGCATCCATCACTTCCTCCCATTCCCCGTGCAAGTGGTCCTTTTTATGGCTTATCACGATTATCAGATTACGGGAATAACTGGACATAACAGGAATAGCCCTACAGATTCAAGAGGTGGCCCCCACAGATTCAAGAGGTGGCCCCCACCGAGGATGGTGTGGCACTTTGTGCTGTGTGGCACTTTGTTCTGAGGGGATGGATTCTAGAGGTGGCCCCCACAGATTCAAGAGGTGGCCCCCACCGAGTGGTGTGGCACTTTGTGCTGTGTGGCACTTAGTTCCATTCAGGATAACAAGGCAGGATTCCCGTAATTGTGATAATCACAAGTCAAGTATTAACATAACAGGTATAACAGGTATAACAGGAGGCAGGTAATCAATCATGTCAAGAGGTTGATATTAGTCCGGTGGCAAGTCATGAAAATATCATAACAAATAATACAAGTCCCGAGGATAAAGTCCATATTCAAGGAAGTGATCAATCACAGCAGTTAGCTAAAGATAGTCGACTAGGGATTCATGGGTAGTCGACTAAGCAAGGAGTTAGTCGACTATAACAAAGAGACAAGTCGACTAGCTAGGCTGCGTTTGGGAAAGCTGCGTTTCAGAGAACCGCGTTTCAGAAAAGGGTCAGTCGACTAGACGCAAGGGGTAGTCAACTAAGCATGCTGCGTTTCGCAAAACTGCGTCTCACGAAGTTGCGTTCCACAAGCCCGCGTCTTGCCACAAGTCCGCGTCTCATGAATCCGCGTTTCACAAGCCCGCGTCTCACAAGAAAGAGTTAGTCAATAAGGGATGAAAGAGTAGGCCGCGTTTCATGGAAAGGGTGCGTCTCTCAAGGTCGCGTCTCACATGGTCGCGTCTCACAAGGCCGCGTTTCCAAGAGCCGCGTTTCCCAGAGCTGCGTTTCCAAGATTCGCGTCTCAGGAAGGTTAGTCGACTAGGAAGAATGATTAGTCGACTAATAGGGTGCGTTTCAGAATAACCAGGCTGCGTTTCAAGGGTTTAGTCGACTTATGATTTGGGCAAGTCGACTAACACTGTAAAACAGTGAGCAGAACTGACTTTTAAGAGTTATGATCTTATGTTGATAAACTACAAGTTAATCAAGTCTTTGGCGAGGAAAAACACTCGCGTAAGAAGGCAAGCGGATAGCGAGATTACTCGCCTAACAAGATCTTTGCTGCGTCCAACAAAGGGAAGTTCGGTCCCAATCCAAAAGGAGTGGCCGGCCCTAAGTCTTGCCAATGGAGAAGAAACACGGCCCCAATCCAAAAGGAGTGGCCGGTTCTCACAAAGTGTTGGAGGTTGAAGGTGGTGAAGTTTGGTGAGGAAGGAAGCAAGAGAAGGAGCTCTCTCTTGGTGGCTCCTCTGTTGGCTGCATGAAGCAAGGAAGATGAAGGAGAAGTAAAAAATGAAGGGAGAGAGAAGGAGAGGAGGTATTTATAGGATTTGGGTTTGTGAAGTGATGCAATTAAATAAAGGTAAGGGGGTTTTTGTAAAATGGGGAGATTTGACATTTCTCTTGCCGCATGGCCGGTTGTAGTGATGAAGAGAAAGGAGTGGGTGTCTTGGAAATGACAATATGAAAGAGAGCATTAAATGAAGAGAGAGAAAAGAGGATGAAATAATGTTGCATATCATATAAGACAAAAACAACAAAAAAGGGATTCTTGCGTTTCCCCCACATGAAACGCAGCCCTCTCTCTCTCTCTTGACCAGCAATGATGATGAGAGGGGGGTGGGGTGTCTTGGAAATGATGTTTTGGAAGGGAAGAATTAAATGAAGAGAGAGAAAAAGGGTAAGGTGATGTTACACCCATATAAGACAAAAAGGAAACAAGGGAGAAGATTTCTTGCGTTTCCCACATGAAACGCAGCACACTTGCGTTTAGGAAAAAATGGGCTAAATGCAGGGATTAAGGTTGCGTTTAGGGAAAGCCTAAAGCTGCGTTTTTAACAGAGGAGAGAGAAAGTCATGATAATTGATGGGATTTGATCTGAAGTGCATTAAATGCGGAATGGGGAGGATCTTCACAATAAATGTGGAATCCCAGGTAGGTGAGATCCGCGTTTGAGGAAGGAGAGAGAAAATGGAAAAAGACAAAGTGGAATATATGGGACAATCTCCTCGGTATCTGGGAAAATACCGGAAAAGCCCAAAAATAAAGTAATCCGGAAAGTCTCCCAAAAATTTCCAAAAATCATAAATATTATAAAATGATTTTTGGTGAAATCGGTTTTCAAAGATTCAATCTCATTTTCAAGATAAAAATCATAAGGTAAACCGTCAATCTCGGTATACGCCGGATTGGCCGGGTTTTTCAATAATTTCAGAAAATTCTTAGAAAAAGGTATCTAAATGGGAAATGTAATTTTAAGAAATAATGTCTAAAGGCACTTCTGGAGATTCCAAACCGTTTGTAAATTAAAAATCCGGGAATCGGTCAACGAAACTGGCCGACACCGGTTTTGAAGATTTTCAACTTAATCCAGGAAAATTCCAGAAATTCACATAAAATCCAGAATATTGAAAAATGATGTTTAAAACTGACATCGGTTAAATCAGAATACCAGAATGACCAAATCGAGTAATATCCTAGGATCGGGCCCTCGGTTCAGACTAGGGCTGACTCCGAATCCACGAATCCAATTCCAAGACAAAACGATCACGTAAACACGCATAATACAAAATAAATACGGGAAGTAAATCAAAAAATACGGTCGAGAAATCTGAATACGCAACTAAGTACGTATTCCGGAAGCGGGGTGTTACAATCCATCCACCTTACAAAAAATTGCGTCATCGCAATTTCGATAAGGGGCAAATTGAACACAAGAAGGACAAAGGCTGGAAATAAGGCTTCATAAAACCAAAACAGGTGTAAGATAAACACAGGAGGGACCAGGATGGACAATGAGAATAGGATAAGGAGGAATATTCACGAAGGATTACCAACTCAAAATACAAAAGGTCAGGGGGTTGCTGCAAACGGTGACATCCTCAAGGTTCCTGCTCCAGATACTGAGCCTCATACTCTGCTGCTGCTTCATCTGATACCTCTGCTGCCATGTTGTGAACTTGGCCTCTACCAAAATCTGCTCTGGGTCTCGCTCCTCTCTGTGGGTGATCATACTGCTGGGGTGGAAATGGGGCTCTTCGATCAACGGTTTCTGGGTTCCTTCTCAGGGGTGGAGCTGGAAGAGGTGGGGCTGGAAGTGCTGGTCTGACTGGTGCCATATTTCCAAACTTTTTGTGCGGGCAATCCCTTAGAGCATGTCTCCCTGTCCCACATGCCAAACATAGTCCGTTGGCCATTCGACAATCTCTCCTATAATGTCCGGGCTTGTGGCAGAAATTGCATATGATCTGCTGAGGGGGAGGTTGGAACGGTCGCTTGATCATCGGACCATGGGTTGTCCTGGCTGCATCTTCTTCGGTCATCAACTGAAAGGGTCTCTTCACTGACTTGCTCTGCACCTGATTCTCATTCTTCTTCTCCAGTCCTCGTTCTACTTCACGGGCAATGGAGAGGACCTGAGAGTATGTCTTCAGCTGCTGAGGGATAAGGAACATCTGGACATCCATCTTCAGTCCTTGTTGAAATCTGCTGGCCCTCTTTTCTTCATCTGACACCATGTAGGGAGCAAATCTGCTGAGCCTCAAGAATTCAGCAGCATATTCATCCACTGACCGGTTGCGCTGCTGCAGGCGAATGAATTGCTCCTCCATTTCCTTCTGAGCTGTTGCCGGGAAGAATCTCTCGTAGAAACCCTTTGAGAATTGATCCCATGTGATGGGTTTCTCCAGTGTTGCTTCTTCTGCCAACCACCAGGTTCTGGCCACATCTCTCAGCTGTATCTTGGCCACTTCCACTTGGTTCTCATCCGGGACTCGGGCCGCCTTCAAAAGATCCGTTGTGTCTATCAGCCACTGTTCTGCATCCAGAGGCTTCTCCGTTCCCGAAAAGACTGCCGGCTGTAATCTCCTGAAATCTGACACATTGCCTGGCCTCTGCTCTCGGGGTGCAACCATCAGTCCCTGACGTAAAAGCTCCGTCTGCTGCTGTTGACTCTGCATCATTCCTTGGAGTACCCTCATCATACCATCACTGTCTCTGTTGGGTCCATCTTGTGAGGCGTTGGGACCATTGCGTGTTCCCCGTCTTTCCATATCTGAGTTGGTTGGAATGGGTAGCAAGGAGAAACTGGAAGGAAAAGATTGGAGATCTCAAGGTTCAAGAAATAGATCAGAAGGAAGAAATAGATAACTCTGCACTTGGAGTTGGAATGTATAACCAGGACTCATGCATTCCAGTTGCAAATTTCTTTACCATTAATTTGTCATCTGGACGTACTGAGGAAGTAAGAGCCTAAGCTCTGATACCAACCTGTAACGCCCCGATCCTGGCGGATACGGAGACATTACTGCAACGTATATACGCAAGTCAGAAGTACCTCCACGTATATACGCTAAGCATCAGTACAGGCGAGAATCAGAGTACGAAAGCAGTGGTGCATTATACATTCCAACACCTGAGTACAATTACAGAGTTATCACCAGAGGTGATCCGATATTACAAGAATATTACATCACCTGATAGGCGCAAATGCGAGAATACAAGGAGCATACAGGAGTAAACAATGAAGGGCACTCACGAGTTCACTATAAGGAAACTCGAGAGGCACACAGGGGCCTGGAAGGACGTGGCTCTGGACGGTAGGCTGGAGATCCACGCTACCGCTGCGCCACTCTGATCAGCAACAGGAAGGATCCACACGCTCCAAGCTCCAAAACCTGGACATGAGAATCCAGGGGAGTCAGATGAAACTCCCCAGGCGAGTGTAATGCAAAAGCCAGGTGGCAAGCCAGGATGAGCACAAGTGTGAATACAACAATGGATATCAAGTACAAAGGATATCAAGTTCAGAAAACAGGGGTAGAACACAAATATAGCAGGCATGAACCAGTATATCATAATCATTATAAAACAGGAAATCCGATTACGAGCAAAACCGATTGCACAAGCTTAGGTCACGCTTCCATGAGACTAGTACGTCGAAGGAATAATCCAAACAAGGAAACCCTCATCCATATACCTTTATCTCATATCATCGTAACCAAGCACATACAATCACAAGTCACAAGGTAACCATAACGGGAACACATAACAGGCATAACAGGGATCATAACAAGAATCATGACAGGCACTTATTATTACTCGTCTGACCCATATATCTGGGTATGTGTCCGGGTGTACACCCCAACACACATACATCCATATATAAGCAAGGCGAGGGTTGTTAACGGAAGCAGATGGAGAACTGATAGAGCTTCTTATAGTAGTTTCCATACACCTGGAACCAGTTTGGAGGCTCAAAGTCCCCCTAACACGAATCTCCTGTGGGCCCAAAGTCCCACTAACACGTACCGCCATGATTTTTATATTCCTTTACTATAAGCAAGATATCATTCCGGCATCCATCACTTCCTCCCATTCCCCGTGCAAGTGGTCCTTTTTATGGCTTATCACGATTATCAGATTACGGGAATAACTGGACATAACAGGAATAGCCCTACAGATTCAAGAGGTGGCCCCCACAGATTCAAGAGGTGGCCCCCACCGAGGATGGTGTGGCACTTTGTGCTGTGTGGCACTTTGTTCTGAGGGGATGGATTCTAGAGGTGGCCCCCACAGATTCAAGAGGTGGCCCCCACCGAGTGGTGTGGCACTTTGTGCTGTGTGGCACTTAGTTCCATTCAGGATAACAAGGCAGGATTCCCGTAATTGTGATAATCACAAGTCAAGTATTAACATAACAGGTATAACAGGTATAACAGGAGGCAGGTAATCAATCATGTCAAGAGGTTGATATTAGTCCGGTGGCAAGTCATGAAAATATCATAACAAATAATACAAGTCCCGAGGATAAAGTCCATATTCAAGGAAGTGATCAATCACAGCAGTTAGCTAAAGATAGTCGACTAGGGATTCATGGGTAGTCGACTAAGCAAGGAGTTAGTCGACTATAACAAAGAGACAAGTCGACTAGCTAGGCTGCGTTTGGGAAAGCTGCGTTTCAGAGAACCGCGTTTCAGAAAAGGGTCAGTCGACTAGACGCAAGGGGTAGTCGACTAAGCATGCTGCGTTTCGCAAAACTGCGTCTCACGAAGTTGCGTTCCACAAGCCCGCGTCTTGCCACAAGTCCGCGTCTCATGAATCCGCGTTTCACAAGCCCGCGTCTCACAAGAAAGAGTTAGTCAATAAGGGATGAAAGAGTAGGCCGCGTTTCATGGAAAGGGTGCGTCTCTCAAGGTCGCGTCTCACATGGTCGCGTCTCACAAGGCCGCGTTTCCAAGAGCCGCGTTTCCCAGAGCTGCGTTTCCAAGATTCGCGTCTCAGGAAGGTTAGTCGACTAGGAAGAATGATTAGTCGACTAATAGGGTGCGTTCCAGAATAACCAGGCTGCGTTTCAAGGGTTTAGTCGACTTATGATTTGGGCAAGTCGACTAACACTGTAAAACAGTGAGCAGAACTGACTTTTAAGAGTTATGATCTTATGTTGATAAACTACAAGTTAATCAAGTCTTTGGCGAGGAAAAACACTCGCGTAAGAAGGCAAGCGGATAGCGAGATTACTCGCCTAACAAGATCTTTGCTGCGTCCAACAAAGGGAAGTTCGGTCCCAATCCAAAAGGAGTGGCCGGCCCTAAGTCTTGCCAATGGAGAAGAAACACGGCCCCAATCCAAAAGGAGTGGCCGGTTCTCACAAAGTGTTGGAGGTTGAAGGTGGTGAAGTTTGGTGAGGAAGGAAGCAAGAGAAGGAGCTCTCTCTTGGTGGCTCCTCTGTTGGCTGCATGAAGCAAGGAAGATGAAGGAGAAGTAAAAAATGAAGGGAGAGAGAAGGAGAGGAGGTATTTATAGGATTTGGGTTTGTGAAGTGATGCAATTAAATAAAGGTAAGGGGGTTTTTGTAAAATGGGGAGATTTGACATTTCTCTTGCCGCATGGCCGGTTGTAGTGATGAAGAGAAAGGAGTGGGTGTCTTGGAAATGACAATATGGAAGAGAGCATTAAATGAAGAGAGAGAAAAGAGGATGAAATAATGTTGCATATCATATAAGACAAAAACAACAAAAAAGGGATTCTTGCGTTTCCCCCACATGAAACGCAGCCCTCTCTCTCTCTCTTGACCAGCAATGATGATGAGAGGGGGGTGGGGTGTCTTGGAAATGATGTTTTGGAAGGGAAGAATTAAATGAAGAGAGAGAAAAGGGTAAGGTGATGTTACACCCATATAAGACAAAAAGGAAACAAGGGAGAAGATTTCTTGCGTTTCCCACATGAAACGCAGCACACTTGCGTTTAGGAAAAAATGGGCTAAATGCAGGGATTAAGGTTGCGTTTAGGGAAAGCCTAAAGCTGCATTTTTAACAGAGGAGAGAGAAAGTCATGATAATTGATGGGATTTGATCTGAAGTGCATTAATGCGGAATGGGGAGGATCTTCACAATAAATGTGGAATCCCAGGTAGGTGAGATCCGCGTTTGAGGAAGGAGAGAGAAAATGGAAAAAGACAAAGTGGAATATATGGGACAATCTCCTCGGTATCTGGGAAAATACCGGAAAAGCCCAAAAATAAAGTAATCCGGAAAGTCTCCCAAAAATTTCCAAAAATCATAAATATTATAAAATGATTTTTGGTGAAATCGGTTTTCAAAGATTCAATCTCATTTTCAAGATAAAAATCATAAGGTAACCGTCAATCTCGGTATACGCCGGATTGGCCGGTTTTTCAATAATTTCAGAAAATTCTTAGAAAAAGGTATCTAAATGGGAAATGTAATTTTAAGAAATAATGTCTAAAGGCACTTCTGGAGATTCCAAACCGTTTGTAAATTAAAAATCCGGGAATCGGTCAACGAAACTGGCCGACACCGGTTTTGAAGATTTTCAACTTAATCCAGGAAAATTCCAGAAATTCACATAAAATCCAGAATATTGAAAAATGATGTTTAAAACTGACATCGGTTAAATCAGAATACCAGAATGACCAAATCGAGTAATATCCTAGGATCGGGCCCTCGGTTCAGACTAGGGCTGACTCCGAATCCACGAATCCAATTCCAAGACAAAACGATCACGTAAACACGCATAATACAAAATAAATACGGGAAGTAAATCAAAAATACGGTCGAGAAATCTGAATACGCAACTAAGTACGTATTCCGGAAGCGGGGTGTTACAGGAGACCAGCAAGACCAAGGAGCTATTGCAGCAGATGGAGAGTGATGCAGATCCACCATCTCTAGAGGATTCAGTATCAGTTCGGATCATTCCTGAGGTGACACAGGGAGGTGATCAAGTAGCTGAAGAAAATGCTGAAAATGTTGAAGAGGATCAGGAGCAGGTCATGGGTACTGTTCCAGATTCTACTGCAGTTGGAAGACCACGGAGGAATACTAGGAGACCGGGTTGGCTCACCACTGATATGGTCATCGCGTATGCACTTCCAGTTGTTGAAGAGGCTATTCCATCTACCTTCAGGGAAGCTGAGATCAGTTCGAAAGCAGAGATGTGGAAAGAAGCCATGAATGAAGAGATGCAATCTCTTTACAAGAACAACACATGGGAACTTACTAAGTTGCCCAAGGGGAAGAAGGCCATAGGGTGCAAGTGGGTATTTGCTAAGAAGCAAGGATCACTTCAAGAAGATGCAGTGCGCTACAAGGCAAGACTGGTGGCTAAAGGCTACGCTCAGAGAGAAGGAATCGACTACAACGAGGTGTTCTCCCCGGTAGTTAAACACTCGTCTATTCGGATTCTATTGGCTTTGGTGGCGCAGAATGAGTTGGAACTTGACCAACTTGATGTAAAGACCGCCTTTCTCCACGGCGATCTTGAGGAGGAGATCTATATGACACAGCCCACAGGTTTCAAAGCTGCAGGAAAGGAAGAGTTAGTATGTAAGCTATAGAAATCGCTGTACGGTTTGAAGCAGTCTCCTAGACAGTGGTACAAGCGATTTGATGGCTTCATCAGGAAGAAGAAATACACACATAGCCATTTCGACCCATGTGTGTACTACAACAAGTTACCATCAGGTGAATATATCTATCTACTTCTTTATGTAGATGATATGTTGATTGCTTCTAGGTCGAGATCTGCAATTGACTCTCTGAAGAAGACGTTATCGTCAGAGTTTAAGATGAAGGACCTGGGGGAAGTAAGGAAAGTATTGGGCATGGAGATCACTAGAGACAGGAAAGCTGGCAGGATAAGTTTGACACAGAAGGGCTATTTGGAGAAGGTACTGCAGAGGTTTAATATCAGCAAGGATACTAAGTCTGTTAGTACACCTATGACGCCGCACTTCAAATTGTCAGCAAAGATGTCTCCAAGGAGTGTTCAAGAGCGTGAGTACATGTCTCATGTTCCATATGCCAATGCTGTGGGTAGCTTGATGTATGCTATGGTATGTACGAGGCCGGATCTATCACAGGCAGTCTCCATAGTGAGCCGATACATGCATGATCCTGGACAGGGTCATTGGGAAGCTGTGAAATGGATTCTGAGGTACATCAAGGGAACCGTTGATGTAGGCCTAGTATTCGAGAAGGACAACACCGGAAAACAGGAGTGCATAGGGTATGTGGACTCAGATTATGCAGGTGATCTTGACAAACGCCGGTCGACGACGGGATATGTCTTCACACTCACAGGCACCGGTGAGTTGGCGCTCCACACTTCAGTCTACCGTCGCGTTGTCGACTACAGAGGCTGAATACATGGCTATGAGAGAGGCCATGAAGGAGGCAATCTGGCTTCAGGGGTTGCTTGATGACTTGGGCGTGGAGCAGGATATATTGAAGATAACTGTGACAGCATGAGTGCCATCTACTTGGTAAGAAACCAGGTCTATCATGCAAGGACGAAGCATATTGATGTCATGTATCACTTTGTTCGGGAGATTCTAGAGGAAGGTGACATTGACTTGATGAAGATTCACACTTCGGAGAATCCGGCCGATATGCTAACAAAGGTGGTGTCGGGGGTGAGGTTTGCACACTGCAAAGACTTGCTCCATGTCCTTCAGGTGAATTGAGCTTGCTGAAGCTCATGTGGATGAACTACGGACGGCTTGATCCCTTGGGCAGGGGTACGTAGGCAACCATGTTGGTGCAGCCGCTATCGAGTCGGAATTCGGCTCAGATTTGAAAATCTTCACCGAGGTGGAGAATTGTTGGAGGAGAGAAGATATTAAAGGAGGTGATGCGGGTGATGCCATGCCATGCTGTAGAAGATTGTCAAGTGCCGTCGAAGATCGCCAAGGAAGTCGACGATGAGAGGCAAAGGGACAGCGGCAGGAAATAGCAGCAGCAG
This sequence comes from Agave tequilana, assembly GCA_038442645.1. Classification (NCBI taxonomy): domain Eukaryota; kingdom Viridiplantae; phylum Streptophyta; class Magnoliopsida; order Asparagales; family Asparagaceae; genus Agave; species Agave tequilana. Next base: position 285,952 of record JAVJIF010002386.1, read on the forward strand.
CAGAAGACAGGAGGGTCGGTCGACCGGCCCGGTCGACCGACGTGCACAGCATGCACAGAGATATGGGCGGTCGACCGGCCCGGTCGACCGAAGTACTCTGACTGCAGGAACCCAACTCTCGGGTTTTCTGGGTCGACCGGCCCGGTCGACCGGATGATCTGACTGTAATCAACCCAACTCTCGGGTTTTTCTGGGTCGACCGCCGGGTCGACCGCCGGGTCGACCGGAAGAAGGGTCGGTCGACCGTCCCGGTCGACCGACAGTCGGGTTTTGGGTAAAATCTGCTGATCCGCTGATGTGGGGTATTTAAGCCTAAGGTTGATTCTAGGGTTAGAATCTCTCTGCGAAAATTGTATTAGCTCTGAGTTCTCTTGCATTCAAAGAGAAGAAGAGCTATTGTAATCATCTTCTTAATATAAATCTCTCCATTGATTGCCCCGAGGACGTAGGCATTGAGGCCGAACCTCGTTAAATCTTGTCTTTGTGATTTGTGCGTTCTTCGTGTGATTGTTGGGTTGTTCTTTGTGCTGGAGATTGTTGGATTCTCTATTGTTTGGTTGTTGTGATTGGATAGCGCTCGCACAACAAATATGTCCGCTTGCAAGGCTGGGACCGGTGACCTGTTAGTGAGTGGTGCTCTTAATGAACCCCGGGGCCAACGACAAGCTGCTTGTGGGTTGGTTTTTTTTTTTTGGGTCACATGGATTTGCTAGTGCCAGTATGTCATGTTCCAGACTCTGGAAATATGATTGTTTGCGATGTGATTGTGTCTGTAATCCATTCATTTGCATGAACATCATTACAACACAGTGAAATTTTCAGGCTTCCAAAATGGCGATATCTTCTTTTTGTTATTGTATGTGCATCAACATCTCTTTCCTCAAACAACACTCTTTTTTTTTTTTTTTTTTGTTGCTTACATGGGTGTTAAACTGGCAAGCCCTCATGCGCAGGTTTGGCCGCCAAGATGCTGCACATCTGCTGCTGCATGCGCTGATGCAGTCTGAATCACAGCTGTGTAAATTACGTGACAATGTAGCAGAAATTTTATGGTTTTTTTTTTTCAATCTTATTTTATGTTTCATTTTTGTTTATCCGCGGAAGATGAAGACGGAAAGAAGAAAGAGGAACACGGTAAGATTCGAACTAGTGACCTGTGGATGAGCGAGGCTCTTATGATCCCAAGCCCAATCGGTGGGCTACTTGCGGGGGGATAGATAAAACTGTGGTAGATGAGGGTGAGAAAGAGGAAGACTATGCGTCATTTGAACACGTCCATTCTTTGAACAAGTTCGATGTGTATTGGTTGTAGGAGATCCCACCCAAGTCTATTGGGGACGTTCATTGCATGTCCCTGACTAAACAATTTTGCCCAACCCGTGAAAATTACTTACATGAGTCATGATATCCATTTGGATGAGTTATGATCGTTGATACTTGATATTACTCAACATATGTCATTGGCTCCATATGCTTTGCTGAAAAACGTGGAGGACAATGTCCAGATCTCTTCAAGGAGTTGTCAATAGACTTAGACTCTGGTTCCGAAACTGAGGAACCGGAACCGGACCGGGGTTGGACGGTTCTGGTCCCAGGAACCGGAATCGTGGTTCAAAACTAGAGGGGAGCTGAGGGGAGAGGGAGGCGAAGGGAGGGAGGCCCCGTAGTGCCATGGTGGCACTGTTGAGGGAGCAGTGCTCGGCTGCTCGCACGCGGGTGAGGCGGGTGGTGCGTGGGTTGCACAATGAGAGAGAGAGAGAGAGAGAGAGAGAGAGAGAGAGAGAATGGGCTGGGCTTTTGGGTTGAAGGAAAAATAAAGAGAATTAACTATGGGCTGGGCTTTTGGGCTGAAGGAAAAAATAAGAAGAGGAAAGACAGAGAAAGGATTTTGGGCTGAGCTTTGAGATTAATTATGGGCTAAGCAACGGTAAAAAAAAAAAAGAAAAATCTGGTTCAGAATCGGAACCGCCGGTTCAATAATCAGAATTGGCGGTTTCAGCTCTTAAAAATAAAAAACTGGAACCAGAACGGCTTTAAGCTGATTCCGGTTATGTTCGGAACCTGTTGCTGACCGGTTCGACTCCGGTTCCGATTCCTGAGACCCGGTCCAGTCCGATTCGACGGTTCGAACCGGAGCTGTGATCAGGTCTAGTTGTCAATGAACAGTATATGTAAAATTCATTTGATACTTCTACAAATTATCACTATAATAGTTACTATTTTATCCATTGATAAATTAAATTTAAACTGTGATGTTGCTGTAACACTTTACTCACATAAGAAACCTTCTATATTTCTAAAATAACCCCCCAAATCTCTTTTCAATTTGAAGACATAATCATTCGATATTCTAGAAGATGGTGTTTGCTGTTCTGCCCACACATCCGATCCTCGAGATCCGTTTCGGCACAACTTCCGTGGTCCTTCCGCCCACGCCGGCCCCACCCGAACGGCCCCCGCGGGCATTTGCTGACTTTACTCTGTCAAAATCTTGACCGTCAAATCTCGTCGACCAACATTCACCGTCCGATCTGGGATACCCTTCAGCGTCTACGGTCCAGATGGCGTCCCCCCGAGACAACGAATTCGGTTCCCGAACTTAATGGAAAACAAATAATTAAAAAACAACGTTATCGCCACCGTTATCCAAAAAGATTATAAACTTTCCATTTTCAATAATTTTTTATGCGGGCGAATCATCCACCGTGAGTTGACCTAAATCAACGGTTCTGGGTAAGTTGCAGTGACGTTTATGCGGGCGTTTCCAGAGGAGGTCTTGTATGAGGTCAACCGTTAGAAATAAAAAGCCCTAGATTCCCCACTGCCCTCCGCATCTCTCTCTCTTTCCGCTGTCTTCGGCCTTTCGCTCTCTCCGTATAAAGAACGAGAGGCTGAGGAAAGTCTCAGATCTTCAAGGGGAGAGAGGGGAGAGAGGTAAGTTTTTTATATTTTCGTAGATTTTTTCTCGCTCTTAGATTTGATCGCTTGACCGTACTCATTTCGTTAGGTTTGATGTACTGTTGTTTTTTCCCCCGCCAATCTCAGTTTTTTTTTTAATCAGATCTGAAGCGTATGATCGATCGGATCTGATGATCTAGATCTTAGAAATCTGTAGATATTAGGAATATGTACATCTGTTGATTTTATACGTAGTTCCCCGATCGATCTTATGATTACTGCTAAAAAGTGTTCTTTTATCTGATCTGACCTTGCTGTAAATATGGTAAAAATCTAATTTTGTTTGGTGGTACTGTATTTTAGATCTGTGGTTTATTCTTGTAACTGATGGCTCTGGGGCAGACGGTGGATCTGTTATTTATTTGTGATCGGATCTAGGTTTTCTATTATTTATATTCATGGAATCGGTGAAGGTGAAGTTGGTAGATTGCTTTATTATTTGTCATCGGATTTGTTCCCATAAAAAATAATAAAGGAGTTTTTTTGTATTATTTTATCAGTAATGTTGAACAGCTTGGTATTTAGTTTCACAGAATTAGTTTCATTTTAAATTAAACTGTGATGTGGCTGTATCATTTTACTCGCATAAGAAATCCAACAATATGCCTAAATTATCTGTGGATATTTAAGTTTGATTATAGGGTCTTTCTCATGTCTATCCCAAATCTTCTATATTTTTAAAATTACCCCTCAAATCTTCATAATAGCTCTCAATTACCCCCAAGTTCCATATTTCTAAAATTACTCCCGCAGCCAGTTAAAGAGAATTAAAAGGGATATTCTCTATTTTCTATTGTGAAATTATTAAATCCCCATAATACCCGCTCCTCTTTTGCCTTCAGCCCTGCCTCTGCCTCCTCCTCTGCCGCCTACGACAACCTTGCCCTCATTCCAAGGCACAAAACAGAAACAAAAAGGCTTTCAGCTGCACAAAATAGAGAGATAGGAGACCAATATCTCTTGCTCTCTTTATTCTCCATTGTTGTTGCAATGGATTCTGATGAACTTAGTGGCCGCATTCTAAAGCTCTTACTCAATTTTCTCTCTCAAACTCCATCACATTGCCTTCCTCATCCTCATCCTCGACAAATTCGTCATCATCATCAGGCCAGATCAACTCCAACTCTGACAAGGACGCCCTCCTGGACTCCCACTACAACGTGCTTGCCGAGCTCGCCGAAAAGGCCCTCCTCCAAACCCTTGAGGATGCCATTGGGACCCACAATCTCACCATGTTCGCCCCGTGAAACGAGGCGGGGCCTGTACGACGAAAGCGACAAGAAAAATTGTCACAATTTTGGGGATGAAATGCAAGAATTTGAAATTAAAGGGTGAATTGAGAAAAGAACTGAGGCTTCGATGTTGCTGGCATCGCAGCAGAGCTTGAAGAAGGGTTAGCTCTGTGAGACCAATTCTTGACTCTAATCGCTAGCGATCTCGGCGATGCTACTGGCAACACCAACAGATTTAGCCCGAATTCGTTCAATCTCTTGCATATGATACAAAGGGAGAGAGAGACGACAAGGGAGAGTCCTGAAGAGATTTGATGTGGGCCTAGACACGAATGAAGCAGTGGAGGCGGGAGTATGGGTGGCAGACGGGTTGCGACACGCTAGACCCGACCCGAGCCGGAGTTACTGGGTCTGGGTTGGGCTAATCGGGTTTGGGTCGTAATCGGGTCGACCGTCTGACCCGATTATTAAATGGGTCGGGTCGACCTGAACCCGCCAGATCTGATTATTGTCTCTTCTCCTCGGCCTCTCTCCCTCTATCTCCTCCGTCGCCGCCCACGCAACCTCCCCTTCGTCTAAATTAAATTATCAAAAAATATGCGTGAGCTCAGTTTTGAACCCATGACCTCTAGTGTGTGAATTTAGTGTGATAACTAATTATACCACCCAACAATTTGGTAATATAGTGTAAAGAAATTGTATTTAATGTTAAATAATCTGGTCAAACGGGTCGGGTAGACTCGACTAAGTCCGGGTCGGGTTTGGGTCTGAATTTTTGACTTGTATGATAATCGGGTTGACCCGACCCGATTATTATATGGGTCGAGCAGTAATCTGGTCGGGTCGACCTGACCCGACCCAATTGCCACCCATAGGCGGGAGATCTGAGACTGGATGATGAAGTGATGTAATATGGGGATCACATTTACCTTCAATACAAGAGAAGAAAACTAGGGTTTGGGAAAAGAAATAGTAAGAGAAAATTAGGATTTGAGAAAAGAAATAAGAATTGGCTAGGTTTTGGGCTTCACACTCTTTGCACCGCTGGCTTTACACTCTTACACCACGGCCTTAACACTCAAAACTCAAAATAGTTTAATTTCAATCATTTAATAATTAAAAAAGGAGGTCTTGAGGTCTATTTATAGGCTTTGCAAAAGTTCAACTTTCAGAATATAACTGATGTGGTACTAATCTTTCAAATAAAAGAAACAACTAAACTCAAAAATTAATTTGAAATCAAAATAACTAGAACAATCTCGACTAAAAAAATGCGCTACGCCAATGTGAACTTGCGCAAGCGCGTAATACCCTTGTTATTTCTCTGGGGTGAGAAAAACTCGACCATGTCGAGTGTGGGCTAGAAAACTGCTGTTTGACTAACAATGCTAAAGCAAGTTAGGGCTAAGCCGTCAGAAATACTCTTCAGTAATCTAAGAATTTTCTGATTCATATTTTCCACTCCACTTAACTAGATTGTGTTGTGTTCCTCCTCTGGTAGAGACAATCTGATCATTCAGAATAAAATCTATATTTTTTTTACTGTATGAGATAATTTAGGAGGAAATGGAGGTAGCGGAGGCTGTCAGAAGGAAGGTAGTGGATAGGCTCATCCATGAATGGATTAGAAGGGGTATCAAAAGTACCTTTATATGGAACTAAATCATCAATATTAAAGTGCAACTAATGCAAAATTATGGTGGGAGGTCCACCACATAATCATTTTAATTGATCTTGCGAATTTGAGAAGGTCCCGCACTTTGCGCGTGCAATTTCTTCACGTTTCTTAGAGGAAACCGTTCAGGCCTCAAGTGGAGACCATCACAGTCACCAACATTAAATGTACTCAATCGACGACGTAAATCAGTAGAAGCTTTATAATCAATATTATTTTTTATTATTTTGTCTTTGATTTTATGTAATGCACCTGTGTGAGATCCGAATGCAGATGCAGAGCCTGATATCCTACTAGAATGTTGTGGTATCAGCAGTAGAGCCAGAAGGATTGGCGGCCAGAGTAGGCAAGACCAATAGTAGAAAAAGAGAAAGCGATAGCAATTGGTGTTAAGGAAGGTGGAGTCGGGCAGCAGAATCGAGGGAGGAAAAGAAGGGGCGTCGAGGGAGGAAAAGAAGGGGCTCCTTCGATTTTTGATCAAGGACCTTTGCATTGATTAGGTTAGCTCCTTTAGCTTTCTTGAGTGCAGTAAGTGTCTGCTTGGACTGTTTAAACTTGGATCTTAAGGGTAGTAATAACTTAATCTTCTTACCCTTATGTACAAATTGATACATGTTAGATGATTGTAGATTGTGACATATTTGTCGAACAACCATGATCTACTTAGAATAATTTGTCCCACGTTCATGTTAACAAATCACACTAGATCTTGTCTCCTTAAGGATTAAAGTTTGACTAGGACAATTCACCGTTGCTTTACTTCTAGGGTCATGGAGTTGATCCATGACACCTTGTACGGGTGGTGGGGATGGGGTACTGCTTTTAATCCAAGCCCTTCAATCACTTGGATGATACTGCATTGATACTACTTTCACTGTCGTAATTAAGAGTTAGGTCAGTCGATGATAAAGTCCTAATGCAGCCACTGATCTCACGATCTTAGCAGAAGCGTTTGAATCGTAGATCATCTTCTATTTCTTCATCTTCTATGATTACTTCTAAAGGAGTTTTAGTTTGACCCGCGCACTGATTTGCAAAGTGTTCATACTCTTGACATCTATAACACTGTTCTCTCGGGTACTGATTTGCCAGCGGCCTTCTCAAATGTTGTTGGGTTTGTACCAGGCGGACCCACTGGTTTGATACTTGAACTGGAGGTTGGCTTGCTTTGGGCGGAAAAGGATCGGTTATGGTTAGGTCTGCTAGTGGTTGTCTTCTTAGAGCTATCCCTAAAACTAGTTCGGTGAAAGAAAGATTTTTTAGACTCATCTATGTCGGTAATCAACTTATATGCCTATTCCAAAGTCTTGACGCCTCGAGCTATAAGCTCTCGGCATTAGTCGTCTATCAGACCTAACTTGAACCTAGATAGGGTCTGTTCGGGTGACTCTTACTTAACGGCATTGCACCAATTCAGATATTCATCAAATTTTGTGATGTAATCGGTGGCTGACTTAATTTCCTTGGTTAACCTGTTCCATTTGTCCAGTAACTCTTGACTGAAAGAACGGTACCCAGTGTTCTAAAAATCGGTTTCATTATTCGTGCGGTTCAACACTAAATAATGATTAATCGGATTAATTGGAGATTAATTGGGGATTAATCGTTTTTGAAAATTTTAATATATTTAATTATATTTATACACAACTACATAATAATATATACAGTTAATTGTTGAAAATACCTAAATATTATACAAGACAATATCTAGATGTGAAGTTATAAACCATGATATGATGAACAAGACAATATGAATAAATAGTAAAAAAGAAGAAGTAAAAGAACTTATCTCTTCACATTATTAATCCAAGATTTCAAATTTTTTAACATTAATATAAATTAAAGTACTTACTTGAAATAAGATAAATAAAAAAATTAGTAAATTTATTAATCAAAATAATGAATTTTGAAGAATGATGGAGAAAGATTGCTAAATAAGTTAATTTGAAAAATAATCAAAAATCATAAAACATAAGTATCACTTTATGCAAAATATACAATAATAAAATATCATAATTCATCTACTATTTAATAAATAACAATTCATCTACTATTTAATAAAAAAATATTATGAAGTCATCAACATTACAACATAAACTACTTAGCGATCCAACACACACAGTGAAATTTTTCAAATAAAAAATATATGAAATATTTAAATGATTAATCAAGGATTAATCGAATTAATCGGGGATTAATCGTTTTGGACCCAATTAATCGCCCGAGCACATAATCAGAGCGATTAATGTAATATTAAGCGGGCTGTCACTGAATAGGATTAATCGGTCGATTAATCCGATTTTTAGAACAGTGACGGTACCAATTCAGAAATTCATCAAACTTTGCGATGTAATCGGTGGTTGACTTGTTTTTCTTGGGTTAACATGTTCCATTTGTCCATTAACTGTTGACTGAAAGAACGATGTCTTATATTTCAGCCCAAGTCTTAACTGGATTATCCCTTCTAAATCATCCTTTCAAGAGTCTCCCAATACTGCTTGATTTGTCCAGTTTCATAATTGCAAATTAAAATTTTCTAGATTCTGACATGTTCCAACAAAAGTAGTGGTTCATAACTAATGTCCAATCTATGAAAGCCTAATGGTCTAAATGTTCAAAGGAGATCTACGTAGGAGGGCTGAGCTTATATACTGCCAATCTATTGGGCCTATGTTCTCTGCATAGGAGGGCTGAGCTTATATACGTCGGGTTGACCTACTGTTAGCTCGGGACTCGTTCTCCTCTAAGGGTTTGGGGTTCTATGGTTTAATTCTAACCTATCGAGTCGTATGGCTATTTTCCTGCAGTTGGTGTCATCCTGATTTTGTACTTTTGCATTCGTTGGTTCATATGATCTATCTTAGCAAGGATCGGGTTTAGTGTTCCCTTAATGTTAGAGTCCATAAGTGTAGAAGATTCTCCAATTGAAACAGTTTTTTTTACTTCTAGTTGGCATGCAAAATCTCAACTAATTCTCAATGATGATTTTTTATTTTTTTATTTTAATGTAGACAAGTGATAACGCTAGTGAAAACTGCAAACTACCCTAAGCTTGAGATGTATGCTAATGCAGGAGGAATTAGAGATTAAGTTAATGATGAATGATATCAACTTTTAAGGTTTATTGATTAACACATGATTAAGACAATTTAGTATTGAAAATGTGCTTAAATTACATGTGCTAACATAGTAAAATTTCAAGTTTCCTTTAGTGTTCACTGATTCAAATCAACTTAAGTTGCATTGTTAATATTGATGTTGATTCCACTTGAGGTCAGTCACACAAGCTATTTATGGGCAGCAATAGTATTATTTTGCGACAGCTTTAAGAATTAGCTATCTAAGCGAAAGAAATAACTGAATAAAAATTTAAAGACCACCCGAGAGAAGATCGAAACTCGAACTTGAATCTGAAGGTTGTTGACGTGTAGCTCTGAGGTCTATGAGTCCAACGCCTTTAGAACTGCTCGAATCGAATTTGAAACGAGCTCAAAACGGCTTTTGAACTAAATCTGTCGAGTTGGATTCGAGTCAATATTGAGTCAAGGTTGAGTTGGGACTGAGTCAACTCCGGTCTGAGCTTGAGTGGATCTGGGTTGCTGGCGCAGGCGGGTCAGATCTTAAGTAGAATCAGTTGGTCGGATTTGAAACTTTTGGCAGGTCTGGTCGGATAGCTATTGGGTTGGGTCGGATCGGGTTGGCTTGAGACGGGTTGGCTTGAAGCAGAACTTGGTTGGATCTGTACTCTAATTGAACCCGATTGGATCCGAGCTGGGTTCAGTAACTTTGACTCGATCTCGTGTGGATGGCGGCGAGCGATGCCGACGAGAAAGGTCTGTGACGATTTCTATGATCGGTACGAGTTCGAAAGAAGTCAGTGATGAAGTGGTTGTGGACGAAGACTGGCGTCAACGTGATCTGACGGCGCTGATCTATTGGCCTCGGTGTTGGCGTCATGAGCCTCAATGGAGGTTGATGATATTAGGGTTGCCGGCGTTGACCTTACAAAAAGCCACGAAGGGGCGACCAGTGGCTTTGGGCTCCGGTGAGGTCGTGCAATACTCCATAAGGTCTCGGAGAGTGGAGTGGGTTGACGAGGTCGATGAGGCTCGCCCACCTTCGATCACTGGCTCACAGCCTTCCTCGCTTGGTGCCCTTTAACCATTTTCGCCATCGGTGGTGATCTTCGTCTTTGTTGTTGTGTGGAGGGGAGGGGGTATTTTGGTCGTTTTTAAAGAATTGAGGGGTAATTGAGTTATTATGAAGATTTGGGTGGTAATTTTAGAAATATGGAAGATTTGGGATAGATATGAGGAAGACCCTTAATTATGTGTCAATAATTTCGTCCAGACAAGACTGCCTCGCGAAATTATTTGTCTATATCTAATAATATATCCTTGATTGATTGTCTCACATACCTCGGAATCATATTCATACTTTTATTTATTTTTTGGCATAAAATTGTAGCAAGTTATATACTTTGGGTGTGACAGATATTACTGTTCCTCACACCAAGTTATAACCAATGTTTAAAATAACGATAACGTGACAATAACATTTTTCTTTTATTATGTTAGTATAAGTTATAATGTAACACATAACGTAGGCTACACGTTTAATATTTATTTAATAAAAATAAATATATGTACTATATTTAAGAATTTTTATAAATAAAAAATTAATTTTAAAATTTTTAAAAATATCAAAACAATATATAACATATTTAGCAAATCTCATAATAATTTTTAGAGAGCATTGAGGAACTGAGGTACTCCGATGTCATGCGATTTTTTGTCAATTGAAGGGACATTGAAAAGAGATCGATGACAAGTTCCTCGTCAATTGAAGAGTCGTGTGGTTCTTTTATTTTTTGGAGCGTTACGATGACGAGTTTATTGTCAATTGAATAGATTAAAGAGAGAAATTGGGGTGCTTCAATGCTCGTCGATGAGAGAGATGTAATTGAAGAGGAATTGCAGAGAGAGAATGAACCACACGAGAGAGTTACTGTCGTCGTCGACTGCAGAGAGGAGAAACTAGGGTGCTTCGCTCGTCGTGGCCAATTTAGGGTTCATGTCAATTTGGTCTGAAGAGAGAAATTGCTTTGCTATTTTATATTTAGCGACCCGTGTAAATAACATGAGTTACGAACGTTACGAACATAGCGTAACGTTCGTAACGCTCCAAAAAATGCTTGTTATTGGGAATTGTGTTTTTTGTTAGTGTTACATAACGGTTGATTGCTGTTAATGGGCTTTTTAATATATTGGTTATAAACTTTGGATTTATAAACATTGGGTTTATGTTATAAACCTTGTTTTTAGCTCTTTCACAAGTATTTTTTAATGTTGTATTGTTTTGACCTACTGTATTTTTATATAATTATGCTCTTCCCTTTATGGTGTTGTATAATATGGAGGATTTACTTATTGCTGGTGTTATGATCTCTGCCATTGCCTTCATTCTCATCATTTCTATTAATTATCAAACGTTTGTTATCTACACCATTGTTTCATTATTGTGAATAATTGAAATTATATATATGAATTCTTTTCTACTTTATATTTACTTGAATGTTGTTTTTTTTCTGTAGAATATCTATTGATTTATTTGGGTCTTGTTCCATCATGCCATTTCTCTAAATTCCACCTTTTTTTGGTTGTGGTGCCCTGAATATTTTTTTTTCTTACGAAGGCACTGGATTCACATTAGGTTGTTTGCCCGAGTGATGCCCCACACATTCCTATACAATGTTCAAAAACACAAATTTACTCCACAGTTTCATTTTTTAATGGCTATATAATGTACTGTGAATCAACAAGTGCTTGAAATGGTAAATGGTTATTTAGTGGAGCATACTTCAATTATTAGATTAGAGCTGTCCTACTGGAGACAGCAGACAGCATGTGTTTTTCAAGCAAGAACTGGAGTGGAATCAGTTTTATGATTAAAACTGTTGCATAAATTAATTTTTGTTTTGCTTTTTCCCAGGTTCTTTAAATAAAATTGTGTTAGCAAATAGGCTAGGACTATCTAAGCTCCAACTGACCCCATTTTTTGTTGTTTTGTGGAACATGCCTACCCTGCTGGGTACCAACTTTGTAGTGCCGGTGCCTGTTAAACTTGTCAATGCTTCTGTCTGAGTTATGTTTCTTTCTTTCTATAGTTGACTTTATTTGAATTGGGTAAAGCTGATCTATTGATTTTGTGATACTTGACATTTTCTAGGTGAAACAGTAACAATGCTGATATTTGGTAGCACTTGTTTTTATTCTTGTTTACTTATATTGGTAACTATTATCTAGTTTGGCCGGGTTTTTTTATCTAGTTCCTAATTCGATGATTAATCATGGGCTTTGTTTTTTTCAATTGTTTGTTACATTGTACTTGTTTTTCGTACTCACTACATTATTATTGGATTCTATAGCTTTTATTTGATGTTACATTATGTATAATTCTTCTAGGCTCAATTAATATTTGATGGTTTCAGGTTATTCTGTAGGCTGACTCATGGCGGATCAATTCAACCATCCGACTGTTTTCCAGAAGATGTCCGGCCGGTTCCATCAAAGTTCAATTGTTCCCCAAGACCTTGGCTGCCAGAGTGTCTACAGATCTTCTCTGTATGAGAGACGCTTCTCCACTGGCAGTTTTTGTGAATGGTGGGCTGCAGATGCCTTTGAGAGGCTCTGACCTTTCTGTGGTGTCAACAGTGTCACCAGTTTATGCCCATGCACCAGCAGAGAAAATTTTGCGGTTGATTTCCTTATGGGTGGAGTCTCTGCTGCAGTCTCCAAAACTGCCGCTGCTCCTATTGAGCGTGTGAAGCTTCTAATCCAGAACCAAGATGAGATGATCAAGGCTGGTCGTCTATCTGAACCCTACAAGGGAATTGGAGACTGTTTTAAGCGAACAATTAAGGAGGAGGGATTTGGCTCATTATGGAGAGGAATACTGCCAACGTCATCCGTTATTTCCCAACTCAGGTGAATTTAACTGGCCAAATATTAGTTTTTGCTCGGTAAAATGCTGTAAGACTATATGCCATTTCTTTTTTTATGGTGTTACATGGTTTCTACACATTTTTTCTTTTTAAACTTTATTTTACAATTTGGGAATACTGCCAACGTCATCCGTTTTTTTTTTTTTATCTTTTTAAACTTTATTTTACAATTTTGGATTGTTACTGATTGATTTTTCTTTTTGGCTTATTAGTGTTATACAAGTGATTTGAATTATACTGTTTCTTTCCTGTGATCATATAGTTTTGTTTTTTAAGTATTTTTGGCTCTTCACTAATATCTCTACACCTAGGTTTAGTACTTACATTTACTTACGTTTGGGAAAATTTTTGTTTAAAATCTTTTATACAAGTTCTTACTTTTATTTTAAATTTATGCTTTGAAGATTTTCTTAAATGCGCTATCTAAACAAATTGCTTGCTTTCTTCTTACATTTTAAAGTTGAACTGCTGACTGATGATTAGTTAATAGATTGTCTCTTTTCTTTCCCATGTCTCATTTTACACATTAAATCTGTTTTTGTTTGGTATTTCTTAAACTGAAATTTAGGCTCTTCTTACCTTGCTGCCCTTGGACTGAAAATTAGTTTCTGTATCTTACCACTCTAGGATAGTTATAGCTAAATGAAAAATATCTCACATTGTTCGTTCTTATTTTTATTGCCGCCCCCCTCTTTATTCTATCAGGGCTGCCCTTCCTTAAAGAACGGGATTGTTTTTTAATTACTAACTAATTGTTACTATTTGATATTGTAGTGCTTTTTTATGTTATGCAGATTGGTTTCTTTCCCCTTGCAAACAGTTTCAGTTACGCTAATTGCTGTTGTCTTTTCTGTTAGGCTTTGAACTTTGCCTTCAAGGATTACTTCAAAAGGCTGTTCAACTTCAAGAAAGATAGAGATGGTTACTGGAAGTGGTTTGCTGGCAATCTTGCCTCTGGTGTGCTGCCGGTGCTTCTTCCCTACTGTTTGTTTACTCCCTGGATTATGCTCGTACTCGTTTGGCTAATGATGCTAAAGCTGCTAAGAAGGGAGGGGAGAGGCAGTTTAATGGTCTAGTTGATGTATACAGAAAGACATTGAAGTCTGATGGCATTGCTGGACTCTACGTGGGTTTAACATCTCATGTGTTGGAATCATAGTTTACCGTGGGCTTTACTTTGGAATGTACGATTCTTTGAAACCTGTTGTTTTAACAGGAAAGTTGCAGGTATCTATTTCTTTCACACAGTTCTTTTATGCTTTCTTAATGCTATTTTTACATGAAATCTGGCTTGTTTGTGATCTTTCTTTTTTCCCCTAATTTTCTATCTACGACAGTGGAAATCTTTTAAAAGCATTACATCTTTTATGTTGATTTGTTTAATAGATCATATGGCAATTTACTTTCTTAACAAGCTGAACTTGCAATGTTGGCTTGTATTGGGAGTGGAATTGGAATAATTTTTTATATAGCATTTTTACTGAAATTGAATCTAATCAGCTATATTCTATTTGTGCTGGTTGTTAAATTGGGTCAATTTGATCTTTTTTTTAAAGATATGAGCATGTTTACGTGGATCATATTGCAATTTTTTCTTTTCTTTCTGATTTATGTGGTTCATGTTTTTCTTTTGGATAAATTAACGAGACTATAGTGCATCATTCTGTCTTCTTTTTGGGTTGTTGACTAGAAGGGAAAATAAAACATTTTGACTTTGAACAATTAACTGTAAGGTTAATCTGTTTTATTTTATATTGAAACAAAGTGATCATTCTGTGTCTTCATTTTGGGGGGTTGACTAGAGGGGAAAATAAAACATTTTGACTTTGAACAATTAACTGTGAAAGTATTTATTGGCTGCAAAACATAAATTTTTTACTTACTATCGCTGGACTTGTTTTACTTTACTATGTATTATTACCTCTTTGTACGTTTTATATCAGTTTGTAGGATTTTTGTACTGAAACTCTAACTGCTTTCTGTTTTAATGGTTGCAGGATAGCTTCTTTGCTAGCTTTGCCTTGGGTGGGTTATCACCAACGGTGCTGGGCTTGCATCCTACCCGATTGACACTGTTCGCAGAAGAATGATGATGACGTCTGGTGAGGCTGTGAAGTACAAGAGCTCTCTTGATGCCTTCCAACAGATTTTGAAGAATGAGGGTCCCAGGTCTCTGTTCAAGGGCGCAGGTGCCAACATCCTCCGTGCTGTTGCTGGTGCTGGTGTGCTCTCTGGTTATGACAAGCTGCAGTTACTCCTCTTCGGAAAGAGTACGGTTCTGGTGGAGCTTAAGTAGTCTGTCACTGCCGAATAGATGGTGATGAAAATTAAACTTCAGGATTAATTCAGAGTTTTGCGTGGATCTTTTTAGGTCAAGTTTCTATCAATCCCAATAATTTTTCTATGGTTGCAGATTCTCCCTTAAAATTTTTTTTGTTATGGAGATGTGATATCTCCAAAAACCTATATTATACTGTACCGCTGCGAAGTTTTATTCAGCGACAAATTAACACGCTTCTTGGGAGTTTTTAGTTGCTATATTTATGTGTTTGCTGTGCTTTTTTGTATTGATATGTTTTTGTTCTCTGAAATATTCAAAGTTCTGGCTAATAGGCATTGAGTTTTCTTAGGCTGCAGTGCATATTCTTGATGTGTGTGTGTGCAGATTTCGCTGACAAATGCTGTCCAGAATCTAGAGTATCTGTTTGGTTTCTTGTTAATCAGCCTTGCAGGCAAAGCTTTGACAATATTTGCCTAATTTGGGAAAATTTAATACTGGCCATTGTAGTAGCTTGTCTTATTTATTATTTTTTTATTGACAAATTGTTATTTACCAGTGCACATTGTTTGGTGTTCAGTTATTCTGAATGTTCTCTGTAATCCATCAAGTATCACATTGCACACAGATATATTATTTTCACGGTGTACTTCTGGGTTGTTATTTGTTTTACTTGGTTAGGTCTTACCTTAATTGTGCCAATATGTTACACGGATTAGAAAATCACCACTGGGATTCGAACTGGCGATCACTGAGAGCAAATCGGGATCTGACTAGTGCGACAGTGATAAAAAATAAGTTGTGTGTGTGTGTGTGTGTGTGTTGGGTGATCTGTGAGTGACCGGTGCTCTTAACGAACTGAAGACGACCGACAAGCTACTTTTTTGGGGGGTAGGGGATGTGATTGTTTGCGATGTGATTGTGTCTGTAATCCATTCATTTGCATAACATCTTTACACACAAACATGATTATGTTATGCAATAATCCATTCATTTGCATACCATCATTGCTTCCAAATAGGGCGTATTTTCATTGTTGTATGTGCATCATCTCTCTTTCCTCAAACACACTCCAGCATTTTTTCCAATGTTTCATTTTTTTTTAATCTGCGGACAGATTTTTTTCGACATATTGCAAATACTCATACTGGATGGGAGTTTTCCAGGGATCACTGACCTGTAGCAGCCAGAGCGACTTCCTTGATGATTTGATCATACCCTGAAGAACAAAAATGGTGAACATGTCTGCATGCAGAGATCTACAAACCAAGCAGATGATTCAACTGTGGTGGTCTCACCTCAGTGCCTGCATCGGCTGCACGAAGAACAAGAACGGCCATGAGAAGTGCAGCGAGAATGACTCGGACGAAGCCATTAACGAGCAAGAGAGAGCTGATCAAGAGAACGAGGAGGAAGGGGGGGTGATGATCAAAGTGAGGAAGAGATGAATGTTGGAGATAAACCTTTGTATTTAAAGGGAAAGAAGAAAGTTGCGATGAAAGAAGCAATGGAGCACCTGGATGCTCCGAGAACCCAACTGGGGTTCATGTTCGTTCTAGAGGTTTCAAGCTTGTACAATGAAGCTGGGGCCTGCCTTTTTGTGAACTATTTGAGCCCAGTCCTTGACTTGTGATGATTTGGAGTCTATTCCCTTAGCCATCTTTGTTTGCTGTGGAGGTGAGATTAAAAAAAAAAAAAAAACTCAGTTTGTTTGTTGTGAAAATTGAGAAGAAAAATGTGTCTCTCTCACACCTTCAACTTTGCATTTATACTTACAGTGTCGTGTCAGAATTTTGAGCTCTTGGCTCAGAAAATCTCCAGAAACTAAGTTGACTACTCCACATTTTTTCTTTCTTTGTTTTCCAACAACCAAAGAGGGTCTTAATCACAATAGCTTATTTCTTATATGAACAGTTATGATTCAATCTGAATGGAGGTGAAACTATTGTAGATTATTCGAGAGAGCGACGGATCTAGAATATTTTAGTAGGGTTAAAATGAACTTTAGCAAGGAAATTTTATATTTGTACACAGAGATATCTAAACTCATATTTACATGATTAAAAAAAAAAAACTTCAATTATTCATTTCTTATATTCTATACCCAATTTGATAGAGAATGTGATGACAACTCTTCTTCACATTTCCGCAAGGCCCAAATGAAATTGGGCTCGGACAACTTTCTTTCATGGGTTGGGGTTGGAACGTGGGCTAGCCTAGAAACTGGGTCAGGCCCTCTTACATTTTTTTCATAGAGATTATCAAGCCCACCTTAGAATTTGAGAACGGTCTAAGTCGGTACCACAACCG